>APFE031560009.1:0-153636 GCA_000404065.3 Pinus taeda | reverse complement strand
TAAAACTAGAAGAAGAGAGAGAAAAGGCCAAGGATACCCATGCCAAACATCAGCAAATCATCAAAGCAGCTTTCGATTCAGTTTCATCAGGGTCAAAACAATTCCAAGTTGGCGATTTAGTTCTGAAATGGGATAAAGCCCGTGAGGACAAAGGCAAACACACCAAGTTCCAAAAGTTGTGGCTTGGACCATTTCAGATCTATGAGAAAATAGGCCATTCAACCTTTATATTGCAAGATTTAGTAGGTTTGAGGGAGTCTCTCCCTTTAAATGGCCTCATCCTAAAAAAATTCTTCAATTGAGAAGGTAACCCCTTCTCCCTTCATTTTCATAGGGTTTTATAGTTTGTAGGATTTCTAGGAAATAAATTTTAAAGTCATCTTCCATTGACCTTTCACTATATTTCAAAAGTTGTCCCACAGAAGTATCATGAGTGTTTGCTTTCAAACAATAGAACTTTCAACCGAAAGAGATAATTCTTGGGAAATTAGGTATCATTGTATTCTGAAACCACAATTTAACTTTGGTGAACTCCTCCTAAAGCATAAAAGTAATGTAAGTCATTTTCTGTTTTCAAATTGGTCTCAAAAGGTTATCATTATCAAAGATAGGAGTCAATTCATTATCAGTATCTTCAACTCTTACACTGTCATCCATTAATTCTCAAGGAAGAAATTGTCCATCCCATTCATTAAAGATTATGATTTTTTCAGAGTGTAATTCTAAAATATAAAGATATTAAAGATAAGAGGTCTTATTACAAGCCTGCTTACCATGTTCATAGGGAAATAGCTTAACTGACATTACCAATACTGCATACCAAAACAGGGTAATGGCTTGAAATTTCAAGACAAGGAGTCTCATCACGAGCTAGCTTGTTCAGTTAAACTACTACCAGTGAGTGGCATTGTCAATAGCTGGCCACCAAACCAGGGCAATGGCTTTCTATCCTATCAAAAAGAAATATGAACAAAATATGAAAGCATGTTTTGGATTCATTCTGATAATCACACTCTTAATTGGATGGGACAATGGACAATTATATGGTTAAAAGGTATCCCTGTCGAGACTATAAACGTATGTTTGCAGCAGAGGCTCTACCTATGACATGCGAGTTTACTATAAAGGCTGATTTGGAGAGATTTTCCTATTTTTATCATTATAAACCAATAAAGGCTTATTTGGGACTCAAAATGTACTTATTTCAAGATAGCAAAAGGAGGGAGTTAGCAAAATTACTTTTATGATATACAAAATGCATAGATACCTAGTTATATCAGAATTTTCCTTTGTAATTGGAACTTTATTTTCAAAAAGTTTAAGCATTTGTGATTTTTCCAGAGATAACTGGTTCTTCCAGTGAATCGCCAATTGTTGTGCTTTACAAACAACCCCCCATTTCATGTTATTTTTATTCATAAAAACATTAAAATGTGAAATGGGTCCCTTTAAAATAAAATTGATATCAAAACTTTTACTTAACAAAAGTCCGATAATCAAAGGAGCGCTTTATAAAAAACCCTTTTTAAAGCAATATCCATTTAAAAAAGAAATAAAGCAAATATTCGGTCATTGCGATAAAGCGATCGCAAGATCGCATATCGCAATGACATGAGGGACACAAAAAAATGGCATAAGGCTTTCTGCCGATGCGATATAGTATTCGGCAATCGGCAATCAGCAGTTCCCCTTTGTTTTAATCACATTGCATATATGCCTTTCGCCGATGCGATATCGCAATCGGTGATCGGCGGGTCCCCTTGTTTGAACTTTAATGCACATAAGCCTTTCGCCGATGCGATATCGTAATCGGCGATCGGCGATACTCGATGCATTGTTAATCCAGCCTTGTTATAACCCCCGATGCGATGCGATAAGGCACGGTTTTCAATTGAAAGACGTTAAAGTGATTGGAAAGATCAATTTACTGTTATTTAAGGCATAATCACTCCCGCTCAGCCGCCAATACGTCCATTGCATGCTTAAAGAGATCTCTCGACCAAATATTGATATAATGGGCATTTATAAGGTGGCAGGTTCTATACGGTCATTTAATGGATTCATGTCCTAAGATCTATCCATAGATTGTCTCCACGCCTGTTTTAAAAAGAAAAATATATCAGTGCGCATCTATTCATTTGCTATCAATTGTAATTTTTATCGCTATCTCTTTGTGTTACGCCAAATTGCCTCTCTGTGCAGAATTCAGTCATAAACAGGAGTTCGGGCATGATGGGTAAGAAGTCTAAGAAAATCGCAGGTGCTTCCAATCCACCAATTGCAGGACAAGCCGCAGCAAACAGCAAGAAAGGCCTAATATCCAACACAACATGCACAGGCCTCGCTAGAGTGACTTGGCAAGGAACTTATGACTTAATTGAGGCCGAGAAACCAACGCAGACGGTAGAAGAAGCTACCACAGATTCATTAAAGAAGTCGGACTGCACTCTCAAGGATTTGGCTGATTCTTTCCTTCACAGGATAGCAGCTAGGGAGCGAATTCTCCCATATACAGACGTGGTGTGATGGGCGATTGAAGAAATACCCATCACGGACAGAACGTTTAGCACAAGAGATGGAAGGATTTTTGGATCGTTCAAGCCAGAAGACCTGAGGCAAATGTATCATTTGCCCAAGCCGGAGAAGATATACAACAGCACCTTCTTGGAGAAGTTTGCAAGCGAGAATGAGATTGAGTTCGAACCTATCAAGGACTGGAGGAAAAATCCAAATAAACACAAGCACGAATCCTCCGGTAAGTACTCGGTCGATTCTTTGGCTTCTCCTTATTGCTATGCAGGTATAATGATGTGTAGATTATGGGGTTTTCACGACTTTGCCATTTTTACCATTGAAATGGTTCCTCTTATGGAGGCGGCAGTGAACAACATGATTATGGATTGGGCTACTATCCTTTCAGATAAGCTAGCAGTAGCTGTTAGTGACTTTAGGAATAAAACTATAGTCACTGAGAGAAAAAATCCACCATTCTACTATAGTGCATATATCCTGGATACCTTATGTTTTAATTCCGAATTCCCTATTCTTGGTTGGAGGTGGACTGCACAGGACCCCTCGCCCATTCATATTTATCATCGCAAGTTGTGGAAGTCATCCTATAAAAACCACTTGTATCAAATTTGTAATGGTTTCATGGTTCCCGTTTATTATTCAATTTTTGATAAACCCATTTCAAGGATCTCCTGCCTAGCCTCCTTTGATTTTCCCGCAGTGGCTAGTTGGTTTGGAGAAGAGCATTTTACTTATATTAGAGTGTTCGGCAGCCAAGCCAACCCTCATGTCCTCCCCTTATATGTTCCTGATAAATTACTGGCAAGGGAAATTGCATATCAGATTACAACTGAGATTACTACACAGACTCTCAAAAAAGAGAAGAAAAGGGGCTGGCCTACTTTTCTCTTTAGATGTGGTGTCTTTACCCTGCATGATCTCAAACATGTGGAAAAAGAGGCCACAAAGATTCAAGCTTTAAATCTGGCTACAATCCCAAATAGAGCATTTGACCCAAAGCGAACTGCCTATGCCGCTTTGGAACATGCCAAGTTAGCAACGTTTGATCATAAAGAAGATATGTTCGATGACATGTTCTCTTCAGCTGAATCAATAGGTCAAGCCAAAGAACTCACCAAGATGAGATACAATGATGAAGGGTTAACTGAGTTTAATAAACTTAGAGAGCAGAGGTTGCAAACTCTGCCTCTAGATTTATTAACGCTAACCCCAGCAGCATCATCAAGTGAGCCTGGTCAGCAACAGACAAAGGAACCTCCTGCCACAACGAAAGATCATAATAGCGAGCAAGAGGAAAAACAGAGGAAAGACCAAGAGGAGAAGCTGAAGAAAGAACAGGAAGAGCGGTTAAAGAAAGAGCAGGCGGATAAAAAGTGAAAAGAACAGGAGGATAAACAACGCAGAGAGAAAGCGGATAAACAGCAAAGAGAGCAGGCAGAAAAATGGCGAAAGGAACTGGAGGAGCAACAAAAGGAAAAACAAGAACAATTGCTGAAGGCGTCTCAATCTAAACAGACCACCACCGATACTAATGTGGGTACTATCACAGACCCTGAATTGCTGAAGGAATGGCAGCAGTTCGACACCATTATCAGTGGAGGGAAAGACTCAAAAAGTACTGATACTCCTAAGACCAGCAATATGCAGGATGATACCTCATCTCAGGTTCTGAGTGGAACCAGCGGCCCACCTAAAACTAAAGATATTGAAGTAATTCCGAAAGGTCCCAGCGATCAAATCATTCTACAAGTAGAAGATATTCCGCCATTGGATGTCTTCTACAGCCCAAGGCACAGAGCAGTGGTGAAACGATCGAGGAAGAGACGAAGGCTTGATCAACCTTCTATCTTCCCAGAACAAACGGTCACGGGAAACGTAGTGTGGAAGGAAAAGCTGGATCCCTCCGATGATTTAACTAAATTGTCACAGTATGCTGGAGCCTATTCAGTTGCAACCATCGACAAAGCATCGGAGGTGAGTCTTTTGTTAAAAACTAAAGACCAAGAAATCTCCACTTTACAGACAGAATTAGCCGAGATAAAACAGAAGGTAATGCAAGCGGAGGAGCAGTTAGCGGCACAACAACAGAGGACAGCGTAGGCAGACGAGCAATTATTGGCGCAACAGCAAATAAATAATCAATTGGCTCAGCAATTGGAAGCAGAGAAACAGAGGGTTGATCAGGCAGCGATCGTGAAACAGAACGAATTAACGGAGGCTTTGGAAAAGTTGAAAGCAGTGAATGAGCAAATGGTGAAAACCAAAGATGAGCAAATCGCTCAAATAACATCACAGCTAGAGAAATTAAAAGGAGATTCGCAGATAACAGAGTTCAGGAAAGAGGCAACGTTGATAAACAATGCACTAATATCGCAAATTAAACTCTTGTGTCAACAAATCTCTCAAGCGGAGCCACTCTGCGAATTAACTACAATCCATAAATGAGCAGGTAGAGAAGCTAGGGATGACTTTGAATCAAGCCGATGAGGCTATTACTGCATATCTTGAATGGCAAGATTCGAAGTCGGGAAAAGCCTCCAATTTGCCCAGGATACTTGAGGTTCATAAAGATATACTTTTCACGGAATGGCACACACAGGTGTTAAAGGCAGAGAGAGCAGCTTCAAGATGTAGATTAACTTCTAGTAATTTAGTTGATCTAGTTAACGACACTCTCTACATAGCAAACATGATTTCGCAGTGTACACTGGGAAATATTATTACAACAAATGCATTGGAGCAAACGTGTTACCCAGAGTTAGAAGGCAGAGGAAGATTAATTGCCGGAGTTAATAGTTTAAACATGGAAACATATTGGCACTTCCTAGTTAAGCTTCATGAACAAAGAGCCGCCCTCAAGTGTTTAATAGATGCCATTCAGTGTATGATTCCCGACATCCAAGACGCCACCTATGCTGCCCAGCTTAGTTCGCGCCTCAACAAACCTCCGGAAATTGAGCCAATGCTTGCCATTAATCAGCTCAGGTTTAAAGGAAAGCAGCCGACTGAATGAATCATCCTCCAGCTCCTCAGATCGCCAGCCGAAATCGCAACAAAAGTTATTGATATCAGTTTAAGTAGCATTTCTGTTTTATAGATATTTAGATTAGTATTATATTTATAGACCCTTTCATGTTTTTATAAAGGGTCGTAAAATTTTGTAATAGACTTAACAGACTGAAGTTTGCACTACTGTGCTTCAGCCTTTATTCTTTATGAAACTCGACCAGTCGTTCTTACTTTAATGAAGAAATTTCTTTATACAATCGTGCACTATTGTCGTTGATTGAGGAATGTTTATGCTTTAAGGGAAGAACTACACATAGCGATTGATATCTAGGAGTGGCAAGCAGCTCAAATGGTATTTCTATCTTTGTCTGAAGTCATTCTGTGTATGTGAATTGTTATGTAATTATTCTTGCTATCGTTGATTGTATGCATGCGCTATAACATCAAATCTTATTCATTCCACTATTGGGTGTTTATATGATGTGCCTTTACTTTTAAATCATGTATATGATAATGATATGAATGTATAAAGTGTAGTAATTTCGCTTCAATCGCTGTGCTTAACTATTTAAGTACAGCAATCTCAAATGATTCAATATCTATGTCTTAAAGATACAGTCATCTATATGTTTGTCTTTTAGACATAGAGCATCAAAAGCTACGCTTTAAAGCTCAATAGATTCCCGGGATAGTTTCATTTACTTATATTTCTGTCAATAGTTTCAGCCTTCCACCTATCACTAGTGTTATCTACAAAACATTCACTCATCCCATTTATCTATTTCTAGGAAACTGGACCCATTACCCCCAGTCGGAGCCACTATCCCAAACGGAAAAGGAGCTGTACTAAGGTCCGGACCGGGTGGTTTCCCCAATGTTGTTGCAGCGATTTTCGAGGCATCAACAGGCGGGAAAGTGGAAATAGATTGGTGTGCTAGCCAAGAACCTATATGCACTTGAGGTACAAGATGCATGCAAAGCCTTGAGGAGAAATGCAAAGGTTAGATACTTTGTGGTTGAGAGGGAGAGTAAATTACCTCTCAACATGTAGCGCTAGAAGAAGTCTAAGATGATTGTGGAGGAGCCATGATTGGTGAAGAAGTTTCAGGAGGTTGTGGAGCAACCACAACTAGAGAAGCTGAGAGGAGATTGAGTAGAGACATCTACTCACACAGAGACCTCCAGTAGGGGGAAACTTCGAGGTAGGTGGGCAGAGGGATCACATGCATCCATACCTCCAAGTAGGAAGTGGGGCAATGTGGAGTGATCATCCCAATGAGGAGAGGCATGATCATTGAGGTACCCAACCTCTTGGATGACACCTTGCTATAGGAGCCCTGATGTGGAGTAGCAGAAACTGACTAATTGGATAGAGACAGGTGCTGATGGAGAAGCAGAGAGAGCTACCGTGTAGGGAATCCCAAGACAACACAGAGCATGTAGGTTGCAGCAATGCGAGAGCCACAAGTGTGTCACACAATGCAGGGTAGCACAGAGAAGGGTGCAACGGTGCAGGATGCATGGAGATGTTGTAGTAGTGTAGAGGTTAGAGAAGGAGCACTTGTCAGCAGCAGGTAGATCTTCAGCATCACAGTATGTTTCTAGCCCAATAGAGAGGTCAATTGGGAGCTTTTTTGTTCCGAGTGTTGCTGGAGCAACCACACTTGGTAGATGTGTTGCATGTAGACAATTCCAGAATTACATGATCAGGTTCGAGAGGAAGCCTTTCTTGTTGAGAGGGAGTGTTAAAAAGTGTGCAACATGAAATACCAAATTTAGGAAGTGCTAAAAAATAGAACTTCTAAAAATAGCACTTTTAAAAATTGCAGTTTGGCTAATGAGCATTTTGGCTACCTTGGGTGAGAGGTGAAACTGCTAAAACTAGCATCTTCCTAAAATAGCATTTATGGGTCCTTTCCTATTTATAGTAGTCCCTGGTTTATCTGCAGGAAGTAAATTCAAATTTGGTCTTACCAGTAGTTTGGAATATTAATTAATTAATTCTCCATGAGTTAATTAGTTAAGGAAAGGCAAACTTGAAGTCTTTGTGAGAACATGCAATTATTTCTCCACTGATTGGCGAATGTGCCCTTGATTTGCTTCACTGATTGAGGAATTAAGGTTGAGTTCTATATTGAGAGGATCAGTTGACTTAGTTTAACTTACTCAAGTTTAGATAGATTAATTTAACAAGTTGTTAAATTAATGAGATATAGTTTGTTGATTCTTGCATGCATGTGACAACTATTATTTTTAGATAATTGTGTATTCACTCATGGATAACTTATGCATGTCAATTCTGTCAGAGAACCAGTTGAGTTCAGATCAGGGACATTGTACTATCAGTTGGATGAATATTTTTCCTATAAAGGAAGCTCATCCATGATGAGGATTTATCTTCTTCAGATTTGTGGAGTTAGATCAGAGATTAGTGAGTTTGTGAAGAGGCTAATTCACAGAAGTGGCAGCACTGGACCCCAAGGAAAACTGCACAAGGAAATAGGAGCCTTGGAGGGCAGAGGAGAAGGTTTGTGAGAAGCCTTTAACTATCTATGAGAAGCAGAGGGATTGCAGAGAGAGAAGGATAGCTTGTGAGCTGATTCTTTTTGTAATCTGGAATATATTTCCTCTTGTATGATAATATAGAGATGGGGTTTTAAGCAGATGCTTTCACCGGGTAAATTCTCCTGTGTTATATGTGATTGATTCCTTCTTATCAGTTATATGGTTTCTTATTTATGTTGCTTATGGTTGATTAAAATTCTGCTAAATTGTTTGTAGAAGTAGATCAAGTGTTTTGCTTTAGTACATTGCATTACCAGGTTTATCTATGGGTGGGAAATTTCTACATGGTATTAGAGCTAGCTGATTTGTAGAAAAGGTTCTACATGGTATCAGAGCTAGATGATTTGTAGAAAAATTATACAAAATTCTATATGGTATCGGAGCACAAGTGATCAAGGAAGAACAATATATTGAGAGGAGATTTCAATGTTTTAAGATTTGGGCTGAGAATTTGCAGAGAAGATTTGAAAATTTCTGTACAAAATTTTCAAAAATAAATAGCAGATTTGGATTCCTTCTAGAAAAAAACCCAGAATAAAAAAAATCACCAGCTGAATCGAAGTTCGGATGATGGAGATATCGCTGATTTAAAATCAGTTCTTTTCTAGAAATTTTCGTGATAGCGAGAAAGTGGAAATAGATTGGTGTGCTAGCCAAGAGCCTGTATGCACTTGTGGTACAAGATGCATGCCAATCCTTGAGGAGCAAGGAAAAGATTGGATACTTGGTGATTGACAGGGAGAGTAAATTACATCTCAACATGCAGCGCCAGAAGAAGTCCAAGAGAATTGTGGAGGAGCCACGACTGGTGAAGCAGCTTCAGGAGGTTGTGGAGCAGCCACAACTAGAGAAACTGAGAGGAGATCAAGTAGAGGCATCTACTCATGTAGAGACCTCCAGTAGGGGCAAACTTCGATCCAGGTGGTTAGAGGGATCAAATGCATCAATACCTCCATATAGGAGGTGGGGTGATGTGGAATGATCGTCCCAAGGAGGAGGGGCATGATCCTTGAGGTACCCAACCTCTTGGATGAGACCTTGCTACGTGAGCCCTGATGTGGTGTAGCGGGAACTAACTGATTGGGTAAAGACATATGCGGATGGAGCGGCAGAGAGAGCTACAGTCCAAGGAATCCCAAGATAGGGTAGAGCATGCAGGCTACAACAATGCGAGAGGCACAATTGTTTCTCACAGTGCATGATAGAACAGAGAAGGGTGCAATGGTGCGAGATGCATTGAGATGTTGCAGTAGCATAGAGGTCAAAGAGGGAGCACTTGTTAATAGCAGGTAGAGCTTCAACATTAGAGTATGTTTCTAGCCCAACAGAGAGGTCAATTGGGAGTTTTTTTTGTTCTCAGTGTTGTTATAGCAACCCCACTTGGTAGATGTGTTGGATGTAGAACATTCAAGAGTTATAGGATCGGGTTCGAGAGGAAGCCTTTCTTCTTGAGAGGGAGTGTAGAAAAGTGTGCAACAAGAAATGCTAAATTTAGGAAGGGTTAAAAAATAGAACTACTAAAAATAGCACTTTTAAAAATAACAGTTTCGCCAATGAGAATTTTGGCCACCTTGGGTGAGAGGTGAGACTTCTAAAAATAGCATTTCTAGGTCCTTTCCTATTTATAGCAGTTCCTGGTCTATGTATAGGAAGTAAATTCAAATTTGGTCTTACCGGCAGTTTGGAATATTAATTAATTAATTCTCCATGAGTTAATTAGTTAAGGAAAAGTAAACTTGAAGTCTTTGTGAGAACATGCAATTATTACTCCACTGGTTGGGGAATGTGTCCTTGATTTGCTCCACCGATTGAGGAATTAAGGATGAGTTTTATATTGAGAAGATTAGTTGACTTAGTTTAAATTAGTCAAGTTTAATTAGATTAATTTAACAAGTTGTTAAATTAATGAGATATAGTTTGTTGATGCTTGCATACATGTGGCAACTATTATTTTCAGATAATTGTGTATTCACTCAAGGATAACTGATGCATGTTAGTTCTATCAGAGACCTAGTTGAGATCAGATTAGGAACATTGTACTGTCAGTTGGATGAATATTTTTCCTATAAAGGAAGCTCATTGATGATGTGGATTTATCTCCTTCAGGTTTGTGCAGTTAGATCAGAGGTTAATCAGTGTGTGAAGAGGCCAATTCACACAGGTGGCAGCACTGGACCCCAAGGAATACTGCACAAGGAAATAGGAGGCTTGGAGGGCAGAGGAGAAGGTTTGTGAGAAGCCTTTGTTTGTCTATGAGTAGCAGAGGGATTGCAGAGAGAGCAGGATATCTTGTGAGTTGATTATTTTTGTAATCTGGACTATATTTCCACTTGTATGATAATATAGAGATGGGGTTTTAGGCAGGTGGTTTGCCCCTCGTAAATTATTCTATGTTATGTGTGATTGATTCCTTCTTATTAGTTATATGTGTTCTTATTGATGTTGCCCATGGTTGATTAAGCTTCCTCTAAATTGTTTGTAGAAGTAGATCAAGTGTTTTGCTTTAGTACATTGCATTACTAGCTTTATCTACAGGAGGGAAATTTCTACATGGTATTAGAGCTCGTTGATTTGTAGAAAAAGTTCAACATGGTATCATAGCTAGCTGATTATATAAAAATTCTACAAAATTCTACACATCATGCGAGGTGTCCCTTTCATTTGGACACTCCCTTTCACAGTGGCCAAATTTATTACAAACAAAGCACCTGCCCTTCATTCCTCCCTTAGATCCAGGCTTTCCATGGAAATGACCTTTAGACTCTGCATTATTTATCCTTTTGGCATGAGCAGAGAAAGAAGTGGGGTTCCTTCTATTAGAAGGAATTTCTTGCTCCACCATTCTTGTTTCTTTTTGAGTGCATATCGACATCAATTCTTCAAACCCTCAAATTTTATCATTGTTGAGGACAGTGGTTCTAAATACATACCACTCAGGTGGGAATCCTCCAAGAGTTGTGAGAGTAAGTTCCCTATCAAGAATGAATTCTTCAATCGAAAGTATATCATTCTTGATCTCAGTAATCCTCAAGAAATAGGATTGAATATCCTCATCCTTTCCCTTCTTAATATCCTTCAACTTATTCTTCAGAAATAGAATTTGATTAGCATTACTAACCTTGAACATGTCGACCAACCTATCGTAGATCACCTTAGATGTATTTAATTCAGTGATGTAGGCCACCAGATGCTTGTGAATGGAATCCTTGATAATCCTCTTTTCTTTGACTTTAACCCTATTGTACATGGACTTCGTAGCAGCTGGTGCATTTGAAGGAAGTTCAGGGATTTTACCCTGCACATAGTCCGTCAATTCTTTTTCTTCGAAGGTCAAATCAAGAGACATATTCCATCCATGATAGTGAGATTTATCATGGATATTGTCTTCAGACAGGAAGTAGGATGAGGAACCCATTGAACCTTTTGTCCTTGTCCAACAGTCTTTGGTGAGTTCTCTTCCACTCTTGCTTGGGCTTTGCCTTCACCTCACCTCTGATACCATGTTAATTTTAGGAAACAATGGTATGTACTATGCTTTAGAGAGATTTTACTTCAATTTATTTATTAGCCCAGTATCAATATTCATATTAGCAATCACATCAACATGATAGTGAAATGCGGATAGAACATAAACATAAATAGTAGAAGACAAACTAAGACAAGAGGACACAAGATCTGGCACCAGCCAGGGACAAACCCCAAATGTGGTGAAACCCTTGATCAAATCTTCTTTCAGTATTCAATAGTTTAGCAGAGAGAGATAGTACAATTTACAAATCTAATAATTTATAACAATAACAAAGGATCCCTAACCATAAAAGTCAATGCTCGTCAACCGGGCAGATTTGATCCTCAACAACTCGATCAACTACAGTCAACTTCGACCTCCAAACAACA
Organism: Pinus taeda; assembly: GCA_000404065.3. Taxonomy (NCBI): domain Eukaryota; kingdom Viridiplantae; phylum Streptophyta; class Pinopsida; order Pinales; family Pinaceae; genus Pinus; species Pinus taeda. Next base: position 141,633 of record APFE031560009.1, on the reverse strand, counting down.
AGAAATAATAGCCCTCAAAAATGTAAAATTTAGCCCAGTCAAAGTCTGGTCAAATAGCCCACCCGTCATCAACCGTCCTGCAGTCAACACTAGGTCAAACTCTCTAGAAATTCGTTCTCCTGAAATTTCGTTCTCCTGAAATTTCGCTCTCCTAAAATTTCAACCTCCTGAAATTTCGCTCTCCTGAAATTTCAAACGTGTGGAGAGAGAGAGAGAAGCTTGAAGATGAGTGTGTCAAAATGAGGCTAACTCACCTTCTATTTATGTGCAACTTTGAGGATGTATAGGCGTGATATTGGGCTTCTGAGCCTACATAAGCTTGTTGGTCGACCTTGAGAATTTGTCCATAATCAAAATAAATTCATAACTTCATTTGTACATTTCAGAATCAGATGACCTTTAGATCAATCCTACACTTCTCAACGAGAGGAATCCAAGACTGAAACAAGTTTCTTTGAGGATTCTCATAGATTCACAATCGAGAATGTTAAGGCTCCTACCAAATATTCTTGAAAATGTTCAAATCAGACAAGAAATAATTGAGCAAATTTAGTTAAGGGAAATGACATTGTTGGAGAGTGCAGGTCCTATCTTAGATCAATAGGTAAAATTATTTTATTTTTTTATAATTTCATTTGTTATGTTTAGGATAATTATTTTAGAAATGAAAATAGTTTCATATTTTGGTTGGGTTCTTAACAGTTCCACAATTTCAATGTAAATGCCTGAAATAAGTGATAAAGTGCCTAATGTACCTATAAGGACATCTACCTCAACCCCCAAGACTACAACAATATCATCAGTAACTACAAAAGGAATGCAAGAAGTTACAATCTTGCTCACTTCAGAAGGAAATGTCTTGAAGGATGAACTGGGGTTAAAATTTTATCACTTCATTTTTTGTCGTGTAGACTAATTATTTGGAAATACCATCCAAATGGATTGCAAGAAGGAGAATAATGCTAAAAGAGAAGAACTATTTAAATATGTCATAATAACATTTGGTAATCCTAGTTTGGATAAGGAATTATTTTAGAGATTGCACATAAATACATTCACTCAAAAAGACGAAATTTAAGGTCAAAGTTGATAAAAAACTTGATGTATCCATGTCCAACTTGGATCACAGACCAAGTGGCATGGAATGAACTTATGAAAGATGCCAATTTGAAGAGGAAAGTCTGCAATAATCCAAAATATAGGCCATAGGAAGAAGGAGGAGGTAAGAGACACATTTGAGATACAAAAAAAGAAAGCCAAACTAGGGTTTGAAGAATTGGATCTCATAAATTAGGATCTGGTGGATATAATAGCATTTGTGGTGGCATGGCAAGTGATTATTTTTCATCTATTATATTTTCTATTTTAGGGAAAATAACCATGGTCACGTTGAGTTAATTGTATCTTATTAGTTATTATACCTCATAAATATTATTATCTTTGTTAATGTAAGTTCACCAATTTGAAAAGGAAGCTTCAGAGCATGGAAAATTTTAGGGGCTAATATTCGCCTAGTGGGCTAATTTTCCATGATTTTTCTAGAAATCTGATTCGCCAATTTCCAATTTTTATAAAAGATGATTCACTCAAATTTTAGAATATAAAATTATTTTATCTTTAAAATCACCAACATTATATACATACTATATATAAAATCATTATAAATTTGAATAATTTTACAAATATGTCAATAAACATTTTATAATTTGCATATTAGGGATTAGTTAGATTCACCAATATTTTTAAACTTCAAGAAAATTTTCCATCGTTAAAATTTTCCTTGCTTTAGAGGAAGACTTAAAATATGCTTTCTTACATGGTTCCCAAGCTCTTCAACAACACATGATAGATCGAGGGGAAAAATTAATTACCAGTTATGAATCTGAGGTTAGTTGTTTCTAATATTTAATGAATAATGAAATAATTTAATTGGAGGTATAATGTTATTATAACAAGCTAAATTTTGTTTTGTATAGGAATCCCAACAATCAAAATCGTCAAGTGAAACATCTGGGAGTAAGCATGAGGAGGAGATACAAGCACATGATGAATTGTTTAATGAACACAATCATTCAATTACCATTCATGAACCTTGGCAGGAAACCATTGTTGAATTTGGGCGATCGAGAGTAAAAAATAATGAGGAGGGTGTTCAATGTGATGAGCGTTCCACACCCAAAATTAGAGTAGTGCCTCGTAGAAAGAAGACAAAAAGGATTGTTATGTGTTAAATTTTAATAACTTGAATGTGCATCGCTCTAGCTTCTAAGGAGTGCATTAGGTTGTGAGGGTCCAAACATAAACTAATTATGTGTGAAACAAATTTTTTTTTGAAGATACTTTGTTTTTTGAACTTTGTGGAACAAAACAAATTTTGAAGGTACTTTTTTTTCTTGCAACACTATTTTTATGTGAGTGCCACAGAAAAACAATGCATTGACTCTAGATGATGAATTGAATATATTGTGACATTGGGTTAGCAATAGTTTCCTTCAATGGCACTCCTACAACAATCTTCTGAAATGTATGGATTTGTACACTTATGATAGTTCATAATTGAATATTTCTTTTTTTTGTCAAGAATTATATTTTAGATCGGACTTCTATTGAATTTAATGCTAACCGTTGTGTTTGTGTTTCCAAGAGGAAGCCCAACCATCATGTTAGGGAGGGATTCTGATTTAATGCTTACTATTTCTGTTTCCAATAGGAAGCCCACCATCATGTTACAGAGGGATTCTAATTTAATGCTTATTGTTTGTGTTTCCAACAGGAAGCCCAACCATCGTGTCAAGGAGGGATTGAAGAAGACAAGCAACTTGGCATGGGTTTTACCAAAGCATTAGGAGAACCCAAATGGCCTTGTCCCTCAACATAGGTACTTGCTTCAAATTTCTTACTCATACAATTTGCATACAGATTTTATTTTGTAAGACATAAACCACCCAATTCTTAGTTGGGTTAGGATGAAAAATCCTAGTAGAGGTTGTTGAAATGCGGAAACAAGAATATTCCAATTTAATTTTCCCTTGAATTAAATTGTGAATTAAAATTGAATTTAGTCTTAACAGCTACTTGGAAATAATTAATTAAGTTATTTTTACTTAATTAGTTGGTAAAATTCAAGTTAGAAGTCTTTCTGAAGTCAAGCAAGAGTTATCCCTTAAATTAAGGAGATAAGCCTTAAATTAAGGAGATAAGATTAAGTTATATTTGAGTTGTAATTAGTTAACTCAGTTTCCTAAGTTAATTCTAGTTAAATTAGTTCCAAACTATTTGAGGAACTAATAGAGAGTTAACAGTTAGTTGATGCATGCATGCACTCAACTAGTGTATTCTAGCTAACTGGAGATTCCCTCATCAAAAACTCATGCATGTCTATTTTGAGAAAGGCCTAGTTGAGATGAAATACAAGGATAGTGTACTATTAGTTGCATGTTTTTTATTATAAAGAGAACTCATGCATACAGAAGGAATCATTTCCTTGAGGATTGCGTAGTTCTGACAGGGTGTGAGATCAGTGTGTGAGATCAGTTTTCCACTAGGTTGGAGGAGATCATCCCAGAGGAAAAACACAAGGAAATAGGAGCTTGGAGGGTAGAGAAGGCTTGTGAGAATCCAGGATTGCTTGTGATCATCTGCGAGAATTGTACTAAGAGTTGGCTAGCTATGAGAGCTAAGGCTTTGTATATTGCCTATGTATTTCCACCTTGTATGACAATACAAATAGTGGGGTTTTTAGCTGAGGCTTTCCACAAAATATTTTCATGTGTATTGTGATTTGATTCTTCTTCTTCTTGTTATATTTTTCAGTTCGATCTTTAATCTTATGCAAATTGATAGTAGAAGTAGGTTATAGTATTCTACTTTGATTTATATTGCATTATCAGGTTAACCTACATAGTAGAGTTTCTACATGGTATTGGAGCCTAGTTGGGGTTGCAGGTGAAAATTGAATTCATATTATACTTCAAGGTTGGCAAATGGAATTCTATGGCTTGAGACTTGAGTATGCCTTAGAAGGTAGCTCGAATTACATAGCATGGACAGATAGAATGGAGGTTGTATTAGAAGACAATGGCTTGAAGTAATTCATTGATAGAGAAATCCAAAAGCAAGCCTCAGCTAATGCACAAGGTTTGGTTGAGTGGAATAAGTGTGTGGCGAAGGTGAGACGATCATCCTTGAGGGAGTTCGAGACCATATTGTCTTCAGTCTCCATGGGAAGGATACTCCATTTTCATTGTGGAAGACATTGAAGGACCTATACGAGAATAGTAGCAACTAGAGGAAATTGGCGCTCAAGGATAAGCCTCGAAGAATCAAAATGGAGAAGGGTGATACTATTTCCACATATCTGAACATGCTTGCCACCTATAGAGATGAGCTTAGTAATGCGGGAATAACTATTTTTGATGATGATATGGTGAGCCTCACTCTCCTTGGCCTTCCAAAGAGTTGGAATAACTATCAAGACTCTGTGAATGGAAGGGAGAAATTGCCAGATTGGGAACGACTGTGGTCAGATATGATCAAGGAGGAGATCAGGAGGAGCACACGAGATGGTTCTTCATCAAAGAATGATGATGAAGAAAATCTGGCCTTAGCAAGTAAGAAAAGGAAAGGGAAGGGGAAGGCTTCCCATTCCAAATCAAATTCTTCTCATGGAGGGAAGAAGGTTGACAAGTCTAAAGTGAGATGCTTCAATTTTCATGAGATGGGACATTACGTGACTAATTTCCGATCAAATAAGTCCAAGAAGGGATCCTTGGAAGGATCAGATGGTGAGGCATTATCCTCTCAGTTCGAAATGGACTTTACCCTCATTGTATGCATGGTGTCATCGATGATGGGTTGTGTTTGGTATCTTGACAGTGAAGCCTCATTCCACATGACCTGTGATAAAATTTTATTCAGTGCCTTGGAGGAGAAAGAACTCAAGATGTGCATAGAGATGGGTGGCGATGGAAGGTATAATGTTTCAAGAGTGGGCATGGTTACTTTTCAGAGGGAGCATGGACCTTCTATTACCTTGATAGATGTGATGTATGTGCCTGGACTGAAGAAGAATTTGGTATTGGTCGCGATGTTGGAGGACAAAGGCTATGATGTTGTCTTCAGTAAAGGAAAGGTGTTCCTAAGACACATAGCCACGGGTCAAATCAAGATGATAGGGATTCGGGTGAAGAATATCTATAAACTAGAGGAAGATGATTGTGCAGCATTGAGTACAAAAGCAAAATTGGTGCAAGGCCATGACATTGGCGAGTTGTGGTATAGGCAGTTGGGCCATTTGCATCATGGGGATTTGAAGATAATGCAGTAGATATCTACAGGACTTACCAAAGGTAAACTTGAGCAAGTTGACACATGCAAAAGTTGTACCTTGGGAAAGTACACCAAGTCTTCCTTTCATGATCGAGAGAGTCGAGCGAAGGTTATCTTAGAGAGATTTCATATTGATGTGTGTGGACCATTCTCAACGTCATCCACAAAAAAGTGAAGGTATTTTGTGATTTTCATTGATGATTATTCTCATAAATGCTGGATTTATTTCATGCAGAAGAAGGACCAAACCTTCTCAAAGTTTTGTGAGTTCAAAGCTTTGGTTGAGAAAGTGTCAGGGAAGAAGATCAAGACCTTGAGAAGTGACAATGGTGGAGAATATGTCTCTCAATAGTTTAAGGACTTCTACATAGCGGAAGGACTTAAGCGGGAGTTGACGACACCTCATAACCCATAGCAGAATGGGGTAGCTGAGAGGAAGAACAGAACTATTGTAGGGGAAACATGGGAAATGTTGCATGACCAAGGCCTGCCACTTCACTTGTGGGCTGAGGCATGCAACGCAGTGGTCTATTTGCATAATGGAAGCCTGCATCACATACTTGGGATGCAGACACTAGAGGAAGCTTTCTCTAGTAAAAGACCAAAGGTGGGTCACTTCAGGATCTTTGGCTCATCGCTATATTCCCATGTGACAAAGAATGCATGGAATAAGCTTGAGCCGACAACAGAGTTGGGGATACTTTTGGGGTACACTGATACACCTCACAACTATCGGGTGTACTTGCCTACCAGTCGGAGGACAGTGGTTCGTAGAGATATCAAGTTTGATGAGCAGAAGGCCATGCAAGCTTCCCTTGAGAGGGAGCTTCAACTACAGGCTCTGGAGGAACTGTTGGTTCCTAAGGAGGAGGAGCCTCAAACTAATGCAGAGCAGCTGCATGTAGAGGTTCCAGGAGTGGAGACATCTACTCAAGTAGAGTCTTCCAGAGATGGATGGAAGCACACAAGAGAAGTTGATAGATTGTTGGAGGATGCGAGAGAGAATGTGGGAGCACCATTTTTTCAGTGCAGACAGAAGAGGTCACCTGAGAGGTACACTGGATACATGGCCCTTGCTCAAGAATGCATTGAGACCAAGCCATATTCCTTTGAGGAAGCAGTGCAGCAGCCAATTTGGGTTGATGCTATGGTATAGGAGTATGACTCCATAGTTCATAACAGTGTTTGGGACGTAGTTTTGACACCAGAGAACAAGTTAGTTGTGAGTTTTCATTGGCTTTACAAGGTAAAGCAAGCTGTTGATGATGGGAGGATCATGGTTCTGCAGTATAATTCCTTTCTTGTTGAGAGGGAGTGTTGAAATGTGGCAACAAGAATATTCCAATTTCATTTGTCCTTGAATTAAATTGTGAATTAAAATTGAATTTAGTCTTAACAGCTACTTGGAAATAATTAATTAAGTTATTTTTAATTAATTAGTTGGAAAAATTCAAGTTAGAAGTATTTATAAAGTCATGCAAGAGTTATCCCTTAAATTAATGAGATAAGCCTTAAATCAAGGAGATAATATTGAGGTATATTTGAGTTGTAATCAGTTAACTCAGTTTATTGAGTTAAGTCTGGTTAAATTAGTTCCAAACTATTTGAGGAACTAATAGAGAGTTAACAGTCAGTTGATGGATGCATGCACTCAACTAGTGTACTCCAGTTAGCTGAAGATTTCATCATCAGAAACTCATGCATATCTATTCTAAGAAAGACCCAGTTGAGATTAAACACAAGGACATTGTACTATCAGTTTCATGTGTCTTCTTATAAATAAAACTCATGCATGTAGAAGGAATCATTTGCTTGAGGATTTGCATATACCATGAAAAATCAACAAGGAAATAATACATGCAACTTGTTACCTACAAAGAAATCTAGTTGTAGCTGTTGATCAAACTGTTTCATTCCACTCCCTACTTTTCTTTACCTTATTTCTCCAAATCCAAGTGAATACTAGTGTGCTCCAAGCATGCTCCAAGAATGCTTTAAATGTGTAAGAGTATGAGAGAACAAAGCTAAACTAACAAAATTCTAAACCAAAAAAAGCTATGAACTGATCCTCAGAAGCCTTGTTATTATTAAGGCCTCTATTTTCTTCATTTTCCTTCATTTTCCCTCTAATTTCCTTAAAATGAATATTTTTTACTCTTCACCTTCCTTTTCTCCTATTTCCCTTTATTTCCATAAATAAATGCCAATTATTGTCACTTTGTCTTTCCGAATTCCTTTGTCAATTTCCACAGCCATTAATTAATCGCAAGTGATCCCATCCACTATGTTTTTCCCAACATTGATCTTTGGATATGTTCCCATGAACTTGGTCTTATTTTATTTAGATGGAAAATCAAAGACGTGTTGATACACTATCAGTGGTTAGATCAGTATAGGCTATGCCATAAGATATTATAGTAGAGGATGGATAGTATTGGCACATAAGTATGTTAGGGAGGATAGGAGGCGATAGGATAGATAGAGGTTGTAGATGGGAAGTGACATCCTTGCTTAACTTAAATTGACCACTATATCTTTCTCCCTATTTTGTTATTCCTTCATGTCATACTACTTCTTGACTGCTTTTATACTTTCAACTCTAAATTTGGAAAAAAAATTTCTGAAGGAGGGATATATGTAATGTCCCTAACTGATCTTATTAGCTCACATTATTTTATTACCTTACTTGCTAAGTGATTGACTTTTGTGCTTGATTCCAATAAGTATTATTAGTATACATATGATGTATGTGTATGCTAACTACACACTAATCCATATTTATGAAGGAATGAAATCAAATACAAACTTAAAAAAAAAACGAGAGATACAACGAAAACCTAACTTCTTTTCATTAATAACAAAATACTAAAAATGTTTACGTATAGAATGGAAATAAACTAGTTCGGCCGACGGTAGCCAATGTATAAGAAGGTATGTGACGATGACATGCCTTATTAACTGTGTTACGGTGTGGCTCTAGGGTTTTTTTATTATTAAGAAGCAATGGGAAAACTCTAAACATCCAAAAGCTTAACCCTAGGAGATGAAGCACCAAACATTTTGATCAGGGACCAATATTTTAGCTAAGAAATGAAAGTACTCAAAATTTATTCACATCTAAATCACTATATAGAGTTCATCGCCAGGATTCCAATGCCATGAATGGTTCAGAAAACCGACATCGTATGCAAAAGTTAGATCTTCTAAAAGTTTGGTAAAAAAAAAAAGTCAAAGTCAAAGTTTGACTAGAGTTGACTGGATACCCTGTTAGCATGGAGAGAATATTCTCCTGTTTCAGCTAGTGACATTGTGATAAATGTCATCTTCAGATTCTCCAATTTGGCTCTAAGGTGAAATTTGAATTTATTTTTAATTAAATATATTATATAGATATGACAACACACACATTAATAATTAAGAAATATATTAATTAAATTTGAATAAATATTAAACTCATAATCGCATTAAACCAAAGTCCACGGATATATGTTATAAAAAATTTGAATTAACCGTGATTGTGGCATATTAAGCGACTAAAGCTATGGGGGGTGCGAATATATGTGTTAAAAATATAATGTGATGGGGGAGGGCGGGTTTGAACCCGTGACCTCCCCCACCTAATCCTTATGCTTTATTGATAAATCACAACCCAAACATTTGAAAGGAGGGCCACAACAACGTCATTTAAATGAGTGTTAAATGACCAACGAAATAATGGATAATGCTTAACACGCTAATTGCATTTAAGTAAATTAACCTATGTTTAGGATTTAATTAATTCGTTGATTAAGTTGGCAGAATTTATGGCAAAGCCACCAAATTTGGAACCGCCACCGAACTTGGCAGACCTAACTGGAGTCTCTCCAAATTTACCAGAAGTTTTCTAGGAAAAATGGTTTGAGCCAAAACTTACTCAATTCTCAGCCAGATTTCGAAAATGAATAGTCATTTTTAGCTAATTGGCATGCTAGGAAATCATTGGAGTAGGTTTTAGAGTCAGAAGAGATCACCTATAGGTTTTTCTGGTCACTTGAGGATTTATGAACCCTAGGGCCACCAGGTATTGGAGGTCATTCCTAGAGCTGTTGCTAACCAAATTGAGTAAAAAAATAGTCATTTATGATAGATTTGAATGTTTTAAACTCATTGGAATAGGTTCCAAGAGAATTGGGTGCATGTAACAGAAATTTTAGCACTATTGAAGCTAATACAAAAGGCCACACTATGAAGCTGGACCAAAGAAATGTAGCCTAGGAGGGTTGAGATCCTTCAACAAAAAATTGTATATTGAGCTTTGTTATTTGTGCTTGTTGTGTTTTTATATGCTGTTGTTCATCCATTTAAATTCATGCTTTTAAGTTCATGCAAAACATTAAATTTCACCAAGTTAGATGAATTGACAATTACATTCTCAAGGGTAAACTCTTTATGGATAAGCAAACCAAAGAAAAAAAAATTATATCTGGAAATGATACGAACACAACATTAACTAGCAATCAATTTTAGATCAAGTTGGTATCAAAGCATAAGGTTTATTGCTCGATTTTTTTGAAGGGTTTAATAGTTGAATTGTTGTTATGGTTACAAGGTTGAAGTTGTAGAGAGGAAAAGGGAAGCTACTGATAGCTAATCCTGAGATTAGGATAAGAAGGAAGAAGGCTGAGAAAGCAACATCCTCACCCAAAAGACCACTCAAGGCAACATCTTAATCACCTCAAGTTCCATCTCCATCAGTTGAGATACAAGAGGCACATATTTCACAAGAGGTTGAAGTGATTGAAGAGGTACAATCAGTACAAATTTCTGAGACTGAATCCATAGACATTATGTATGGAGAAGGAGAGCATGAAGGTCCCTCTTCAGAAGAGGAAGAATTCAAGAAAGCTTTCTATACTTTGACTGAGATGGTTAAAGTCCTCTATGAAGAGAGGAACACTAGAATGGCTGGAGAGAGTTTTAAACCTCCACATGGAGAAGGAAGCTCAGAGGACAAAAAAGATGAGAAGAAGGATTCCAAAGGGAATGGTGGAAAGCCACCTCCATCTCCACCATCCTCATTGCCTTCCTCATCATCTTCACCATCTCACACAGCATCATCTTCCACTACCACCACCACTGATACTCATTCCAAAACCCCAAAATGAAAAACTCCATTACTGAAATTGGACATAAAATTTGAATTTCCCATGTATAATGGAGAAGTGAATGCAGAAAAATTGGACAATTGGATTCAACAGTTGGGGGTATATTGCAACATTTAGAACCTTAAATAAGGTGACATACAAATATAGTTGGCTTCATTGGGGCTAGAAGGAGTTGCACTAGTTTGGTGAGAAGAAAAAACTCAAGAGGAAATGAGAATCCATCATAAGATATCCATTTCTTGGGTTGAATTTGTTTCTGCAATTAAAAGATAGTTTTATCCTTTAGCCTATATGAAAAAATCCATTATGATTTGGCAGAATTTTAGGTAGCTTAAAGGTCAAACAATCCAATATTATACTCAGGAGTTTAGGAAGAGGGCTTTATTGTTGGGAGTAAAATTAAATTCACAAGACACACTCTTGAAATATATTGGAGGTTTACATGCCTATTTGCAGCATACTATCCTTATTATAAGGAGAGCTTCAGCGTAAATCACATAAGAAAGATTTCTGCCAACGCGTTTCGAACCAACCAATGTGGTTCATCGTCAGGGCAAGTTGAAAATACCGATCTAGCTCAGCGTTATAAATAGTCCAAGTAGAGACTCCAACGGCTAAAACACTCTAACGGCTACGTAGAAGTGTTTAGCCTGTGGAGTCTCTGCTTGACTTAGAAGCGTTAGGTATTTTAGCCGTATGGAGTCTTGCTGGACTATTTATAACGCTGAGCTGATCCTGTATTTTCACTTGCCCTGACGATGAACCACATTGGTTGGTTCGAAACGCGTTGGTAGAAATCTTTCTTATGTGATTTACGCTGAAGCTCTCCTTATAACTATGACAAATCACAGAAGTCTCAATTCTACAAATACTATCCTTATGTTTAACCCAAGAAACTTCGATGAAATATGTGTGCAAGCCACACATCATGAGGCAAGGGGAAAACAAAACATAGAGGAGAAAGGTGAAAGTGAGGTTAAGGGAAAAGAGAAGGGAGGAAAAGGGAAGGGAAAGAAGAATGCAAGTATAAAAAATGAGAAGGAAAAACTAACATGCAAAAACTGTACAAGACTAGCCATGATGAAGACCACTACTGGCAACTTCATCCATAATTAAAACCAGATAGATTGAAGGCCAAAGAGAAGGGACAAATTGTTGCTATAACTGAAAAACACTTAGGGTTGGATTCAGGAGATGAGACAAAAGTTACAACTATGGGTTTGAAAGGTCAAATGAAGACAAAAGGGAAGATTTGTTCACTGTCAGAGTAATCGCAAATCATACCGAGATTGGTGCACTCTTTGATAGTGGATCACAAGAAAGCATGATTTCAGAAAACTTAGTTAAAGAGCTTAAACTTGAAACCGTACCACATCATAAACCATACCCCATGGGTTGGATAGTTAAGGATGCCAATTTACAGGTTTCAAGGAAATGCATTATAAGGTTTGCTATTACTGCAAACTTTGTTGATGAAGTCGAGTTAGAGGTGGTTCCACTTGACATTTCTGGAATTATCTTGGGAAGTCCATATTTCTATGACATGAAAGTTGTGTTTCGTCCCTATGAGCACAAATATCATTTGCTTAAAGATGGGGTGAAGTATGTTGTGAGAGCTCATCACAAGAAACTGAACATTTCTTTAGTTAATGCATGGAAAATGAAGAGGTTGGTGAATGCAAGTTAGAACATGACATTGTTGATGATCAAACAAAGAGATTTTTTGAATCATAATTTTCATAAAGACACTTATATTTGTAATGAGTTGTTTCAGAATGATAATAGTTTGCCTTTGAAAGAAGGTGAAAAACATTTGCAGTAGCAACATTGGTGTTGAGTGGTGTTGAAAACAAGGTGTTGATGCAAGAAGTTGAAAAGGTTATAGAGAAGAGGAAAAAGTAGCTTGGAAAAGAAGGCATGGGTTTCAAAAATATTCATTGCTAGTTTCCGAAAGACACATTACAATGGCGAAGAAGCTTGGGCAAGAGTCAACTCAAGTACAAGGCAAAAGCAGCTAAAAATTGCCATAGAGACAAAGTGCAAGGTGAGAAAGATTTCAAGTTTCCTTTGATTGTTGACCAAGGTAGGAACAATATGTTTTCTGCAAAATTAGATTGATGTTCTGTAAATTCAAAAATATTGCAATATGACAGTATCAAAGACAACAATAGATGGTTTTCGGAATCAAGGAAAAAATTGACTTTTATGTAAAACTCCAAATGATGAAATTAGGAAAATTTCAATGGATAAAGACTGGAAGGATGAGTGAACAGTCCCCTCATCAACATAATCAATGATTAAGAGAGCTTTTGGGGTCCAAAAGGATTCTAGTGGGAATGAATGATCAATGATCAATGTTTTAGCTAAAAAAATGAAAGTGCTCAGAATTGCTTTAGACCTAAATGACTGGATAGATTTCGTCACCAAGATTCCAACGCTGTGAACGGTTCAAAAAACCAACATCGTATGCAAAATTTAGAGCTTCTAAAAGTTTGCTTAAAAAAAAGTCAAAGTCAAAGTTTGACTAGAGTTGACTGGATGCCCAGTCAGCATGCAGAGAATATTCTCTAGTTTCAGCCAATGAAACTGTGACAAGTGTTAGATTTTCCAGTATGGCTCTAAGGTGAAATTTGAATTTATTTTTAATTAAATATTGTTATATATTATATATAGTTATTATTTGTATTATATAGTTTTATATATGTGTGTGTGTGTGTGTATTTAATTAAATTTTGAATTTAAATATTAAACTCACAATCACATTAAACCAAAGTCCACGTATATATGTTATAAAAAAATTCAAATTAATCGTGATTGTGGCATTAACCAAAGTTATGGGGGTGGGAATATATGTGTTAAAAGTAACGCATTAAACCAAAGTTCGTGTATATATGTTATAAAAAATCGAATTAACCATGACTGTGGCATTAGTCAAAGCTATGGGCAGTGTGAATTTATGTGTTAAAAATATAATGCGATGGGGGAGGATGGGTTTTAACCTATGATCTCCCCCACCTAATCCTTATGCTTTACTGATAAGCCACAACCCAAACATTTGAAAGGAGGGTCACAAAAACATCATTTAAATGTGTGTTAAATAACTAACAGAATAATGGATAATGTTTAGTGCACTAATTGTGTTTAAGTTAATTAATCCACATTTAAGCTTTAGTTAATCTGTTGATTAAGTTGGTAGAATTTAATGCGGAGCCACCAAATCTGTAACTGCCACCAAACTTGGTGGACTTAACTGGAGCATCTCCAGATTTAACAGAGGTTTTCTAGGAAAAACTATTTGAGCCATAACTTAGAAAAATGAATAGTCAATTTTGGCTAATTGGCATGCTAGGAACTCATTGGAGTAGCTTGCAGAGGGAGAATAGGTCATATATAGGTGTTTTTGGTTAGATGAATATTTTTGAAGCCCAAGGCCACCAAGTGTTGGAGGCCATTCAAAGAGCAGCTGGTAACCAAATTGAGTAAAAAAATAGTCATTTCTGATAGATTTGAATGTTTTAAACTCATTGGAACAAGTTTCAAGAGCATTGGATGCATGTAACAACAATTTGAGCACTATTGAAGCTAATACAAAGGCCCACACTATGAAGATTGACCAGTGAGATGTAGCCCAAGAGGGGTGAACTCCTTCAACAAAAATTTGTGTATTGAGATCTATTATTTGTGCTTGTTGTGTTTTTATATGCTGTTGTTGAACCATTTAAATTCATTATCTTAAGTTCATGCCAAACACTAAATTTCACTAAGTTAGATGAATTGACAATCACATGCTCTTGGATAAACTCTTTATGTATAAGAAAACCAAAGTAGAGAAAATTTTATATCTGGAAATGATACTAGCACAACATTAACTAGCAATCAATTTCAGATCACGTTTATAGGCCCCATTGCGATTAGTTGGAACAAAAAATTCCCAGGGTTGTAATTCGACCATATGATCTCTGTTTGGTGTGCATGATACCTCGTTAGAAATATTTATTTGAGGAAAAAAATTCCAGGAAATCCACTACACATGGGTTATGGGCTTGGCACATTTAAAAAAATAACATTGGCTATGGCCTCAAAATGATTCTCAAATTTTAGGACCTAAAAAACTGCCAAAAATAGTAAATTATGATACAATTAAGGAAACTGAAGGAAACAATGTTGGGGGCCTAGGTGGAATCAGTGGGTGAACACCAATATCCACTTAGATTAGTCCTCCACATTATAAAGTAATGGTCCCCATTGCATTGAGTGACTCCATGTAATGGGGAAACTTCTGCTAAACTTGGTTTGTTGTGAACCACTTTCCTTGGTGCAAGAGTTGTCCAATTGTGATAACCCAATAGAGCTAGATTGTAATGACCAAAAGTCGTATACACAGCGAAAATATTTAAAATACTTTGTAGACAAATACATCCATTGTAGGATAGTAAGTGTAAATTATATATTATATAAAGAGTTGATGTAGGATGAGTACAAATGAGAATGAGGATCTTGTATATATAACTTGGTAAGTACCCTTTCACAAACATGCATGTCTCTAAGACATGCCTTTTCATTATTAACTAACGAGCCATTAGTTAATTTACTTATTATTATTATTATATTTATATTATTATGATTATTATTTATTATCTAATTTTATTTATTTTTACATAATTTATGTTCATAATATTTCCTTCTCCTTCAAAAGTATTTGTCCTCAAAGCATGTTGATGAAAGGGCTTGATATTTTTTTTGCTATGAATGTCTTCTGCTTGATATCTTTTTTAGCTATGAATGCCTTCTCATCTCGCAAAAATCATCTTTGTCCATACAAGTTGATATGATCCTTGGAGTGATATAAAATTGTCTTACTAAGAATGGATCAGACCATCCTAGATTAACCTTCTGTGGAATCTTCTGACCACTGGAACTTTGTAACAAATTGTTATCAGTAGACTGAATTGAGATCACTTCAGTATTCTTTGTAAAATAAATTTGTTGTTTATGTCCTGAGTGATACATATTT
Organism: Pinus taeda; assembly: GCA_000404065.3. Classification (NCBI taxonomy): domain Eukaryota; kingdom Viridiplantae; phylum Streptophyta; class Pinopsida; order Pinales; family Pinaceae; genus Pinus; species Pinus taeda. The sequence goes on along the minus strand of APFE031560009.1, from coordinate 126,147 downwards.
GTAAATTGATTAAGGTGTCTACTCTTGTGATTTGGATGTAGATAAGGATTTTTTCTTGTTTGAACTTCCTTTAACTCTTTTATGATAGTTTCCTAATTTCCATTGGCCATTGTTATTGTTGAATTAACTACTGAATCTTTATTTGGGGTGTCCTCTGTTTGAACAACAACTTTTGAGTACTTTTTTACTTCAATAGGGTTTGGATTTGCCTGAACTGCGAGATTAGTGGTCTTGATCATTGTTTCTTCTGTTTGGATTGCTACATATGGAGATTTTGATGCTTCCTTTGTGACAAGTTCTTTGAAACTATTTGTCAATGACTTATTTTCATCCTTATGTTTTTTAATTTGTTTGAGTAGATTTTGATTATGATTTTAGAGATGTTAGCATTCCTCATTCTCTGAGACAACTTTATTTTGGCCTCCATGCTTCTCATCTTTTAAACACTTGATTTGTTCTACTAATGTTTGGTTAAGGCTTTTTAAACATAAATTTTCTTCTTATTTTTGTAATAAACACTCCTTGAGTTTTTTTTTGATGTTTTAGCTTTCTTGACTTGTTCAAGTAGCTTTTCTTGGTGATCTTTCAGGAGTGAAATTTCTTTGTCTTTACTGCAGATGAATTCTTCAAGTTGTTTTTGCTTCTTTGATATAGTTTTTGCGTTATATTGAAACATGAAATCTGATATATCTTTAAGGTCTTCTAATGAATATTTTATTGATTTTGATTTACTTGTTATGTCTCAAAACATTAGCGTCTTCCCTTTATAAGGAAACATCAAAACTTGTTTCTTTATGTTTAACATGAGAGTACCCAAATTCTTAAACTAGGGTTAACCGAGTATGATGCCAATGTTTTTATCCATCCCTACAACATGAAATTGAGATATGTAGTCATAATGACCTATTGTCAATTGTAGATCACTAATTTTATACTAGTTTTGGTCAAAAATATTTTTCTTTACACCAATGCTTGGCTTTGGAATTAATAGTTGATTTTCCAAGTTGATGTTGACACAATTTTTATCATTGCTTGGGCTGATAGTGACATTAACTTCTCTTCCTTGGATACTTCATTTTAATGTAATTACTTTGTGATCTGTAACTGAAAGACCATTATAGGAAAACCTTTATTCCTTTGTCATTTTAGATTTGAGTTCCATCATTTTTTTAATGATTGATCCCATTTGTTTTGTCGAGATGAATTAAGGTATTATATTTAAAGTTCCTTTGGACTTTGTACTTAAAGCCTCCTTTAAAATTTCCTTTTTAATATATATATATATATTTTAATTCTTTTTAATTCTTTAAAACTCCTTTAACCCAATTTCCTATTATCCTTAATATTTCGAAACTCCTTTGTATTCTTTTCATATAATTCTACTTATGTTTTTTTTCCTTTTGTACTTTAAAAGGAATATTTAAAAATTGTTTCAATTGGCTTATTTTAAATATCTTATTGTCTTTTGTATTTATTTTTTAAATTTCATTACTCTTTAAACTTTAATTACACTTCACTTTACCGTAAACTCTTAACTGATATCTTCTCCTTATGTAACCTCTTATAATAATATCTGCTTTGTACTTATATATATTTTCAATAATTTTATTACTTGAACTTTTCTTTAAATACCCCTTTATATAATATAATACTTCTCTTTATCTCTATATTATATATATATAGTTGGAAAGATTCCCTCTTAACTTTATCGTGCACTTTTATCAATAATAGAATATATATATATATATATATAATATATATATATATAATTATTAAATCTATTTTTTTAATCTTTATATGTACTTATTTTAATTTTTTTGAATTTGATTTTTTTGTTTATTTTTTTTAATTTTTGTTTTTTGACTTTTTATTTTCTATCCACACACACACACACACACATATATATATATTATTGAATGGCCAAATGCTTGATAGTGAAATGGAGAAACTCCAAATTCTTATAGCAAAACACTTCAACAACAACAATGTTGATGAATTTGGCAGTCAAAGACCTGGATTAGAGAACATGGCTCTATGCAGCGGTTGAGGGACCAGCGGATCGAACAATGTTGATACCAATGTAATGACCAAAAGTCATATACACAGCGGAAAGATTTAAAATACTTCGTAGAAAAATACATCCATCGTAGGATAGTAAGTGTAAATTGTATATTATATAAAGAATTGATGTAGGATGAGTACAAATGAGAATGATGGTCCTATATATATAGGCAGGTAAGTATCTAACTAACTAACCATTAGTTAATTTACTTATTACTTATTATTACATTTATATTATTATGATTATTATTTATTATCTATTTTTATTTATTTTTACATAGTTTATGTTCATAACATGGATCCTTTGTTGGAAACTATTATTAATATGCATGTCCATGATCCAATTAGCTATGGTATATTCCTTTTAATATGGGTTAATATTTATTGGTATCATCTACTTAACAATATCTGATGTGTCTAGCAATGGTGGAAAGTATGGTCGAAGGCAGTCCACATTGAACATTGAGTGCAAGCAAAGGAATGGGAGAATGTTGAGCTTAAAAAGAATTGTATCCCATTGCCTTGGTGATGGTATAAGGCACGTATGAGAGTCACGGTCAAAGTTTCCATTAGGCTCCAAAAATGCATTCTTTCTATAAATGCAACCAAAATTTATCACCCACTTGAAACTTATGTGGCACCCGATGTTGATCACACCGTTGTTTGTACTTGGTGTTGGCTTTATCCAATATGTCGTGAACCTGTTGGCGGATGTGATGGATGCATTCAATAAAACTAGTTACTTTATTAGCCTCAGATTGTACTTTTTTAGACTCCACCTGTGTAGTCGCAGGAGGCATGGCAACATCAATCAAACAAAATGGTTGAAATCCAAAACCCACTTGAAATGGACTACGAGCAGTCAACATATGGAGAGTTGTGTTATAGTTGTGTTTCACATAGGGAAGACTGTTATCCCAAGTTCGTGGATGCTTGAAGTTGTACATGTGTAGTATGTGCACTATGATGATGTTAATGACCTTTGTATCACCATTAGTCTAGGGATGGAATGTAGTCGACTTGGTGAACGTGGTGTCCAATAATGACCAAAAGCTCGACAAAAATGTGCTCAGGAACATGTTATCCTGATATGCTATAATGGTCTAGGGGATGCAAATATGTACCCACACTCATTTGAAGAAGATTTTAGTAGTGTCCTCTCATATGATACTCTTCTTTTATACTATTAGTATATCCATCTTAAAAAATATATCCACACCCACAAATACATAGTCAATATTGTGCTTGGTCAAAGGGAGGCCAGACAGATAATCCATGGAGATGGATTCCTAGGGTTGGTTGGGAGTAGGAAGAGGAATATACACGCCTTGCCTCTTGATGGTTTGTTTAGTGATGGCACATGCAGTGCAAGATCTGTTATGTTTTCCAACATCCTATTGGATTTTTGGTAAATAAAAAGGATTCTAGAGTATCGCCACATTTTTCTCCACACCAAAGTGTCTCGCTACCCAACTTTAGTGTGCCTCACAAATAAAATTGGCATTCTCATTTGAAGGAACAAAAATATGGCCGAGGTAGCATAATAATGCATTTTGGAGGTGGAAGTCTCGTAGTTTCTTGCCATCCACTAACATTTGGTATGTGATGATGAACTTTGGATCATTTTTGTATAGTTGCGACCATCCAGAGGTCTTATGGTCGCAAGACATGCAAACAATGGTCAATTAGGGTTCACCTGAGGCAATCTACAACATGGTTGGTGTTTCCCTTCTTATATTTAATGTTTAAATAAAATTGTTACAAAAATGTGGACCACTTCTTATGGCGATCGCTCTGTGGCTTCCCTTACATCTATATGAACTAAAGAGGTTAGTGATATGTGTGGATGATTGTTTCCTTCCCCGGGATGTAATGTTTCCATTACAAACAAGTTTTCACGGTGGATTAAATCTCTTTATTGTAGGTGCAATATTTATGAATTGTATTAGAAAGTCTCATTGTGATAGGCCATCAGATGCCCTTCCTTGGTGAGAACTATTATCACCCCAAGAAACTCTCCTAGGTTGTATCTCGGAGATGGTTGGGAACATTACAAACTCAACAAAAATGTTGGACATTGGATGAATGGAACGAATGATGAATATTCAAGCTAGATAACCACTTCTACTATGCTTGACCTCAGACATGGGTGAACACCCCCAAAATACAAGGCTTTAGACCACCAACTACTCAAAGTTTTAGGATTAAGTGAACATGGAGAATATTGACCACACCAGCAAATGCACAAGACCATGTGATGGCCAGCTGCAACCAGTAAAGACATTTGCAAATCTATTTCCTAATACACAGACAGGATTACAGCTCTCTAGAATTAAGAAAAAAAGAAACCTGCATAGCACATTCAATGATACATACTAGATTCTAACACAGAGGTAGGATGACAACCCCTCTAATGCTAAACATCAAGAGCACATGAAAATACATAACAGGCACAGCCTGGAACAAAGAAGAAGTGGAAAGTGAGCAATTAACAGTAAACGAAGCTTGTATTAGCTGAAAATGAAGACCAGATGTTGTAGGTATCATAGTAGCTACAGTCTCTAGAAGTTGAACCTTACATCAAAACCAAAACCATCAACCATCATCATCGATTATATCTGTGTTCTGGGTATATATAGAGGTTGCTTCCAAAAGTATCTACTATCCTATGTGTGGAGGGGTCATAATGGACCACCAACCACCTTAACTCTCTGATATGGGTCTCTGATACAATTTGTTGCTTTCAATAAGTGAATTTGACATTCTCTAATGTTTGGTTCTCCTTTCTGAATAGTTGGAGTGGTTTAGAAGAAGCTCCATGACTAATAAATTCTTTAACTACTCGAGGTTGTCCTTTTCTTCTCTCGGGTACACAATATGTTAAATGCATAGTTGAAGCTTTAACTATGCAGAGCTGGTAGAAGATCCCCCTTCTTCCCTTGGCAACACAGAATGGCTATGGACGCGAAGACTGCATGGCAAACAAATGAGCAGGATCGGAAGTAAATGACAGCCGTTGGATCGGGAAGATAGACGACAGAGATTTATTAGCAATGGCTATCGGGAGATGTGAGAGCGAAATAGATAAGGGACATTGGATCTCCTATGGGTAGATCCAATGGTGATCGTAGGTTGAAAGTACGAGGAGGTTAACGAGTGGGAACAGGCAGAATAGTGGTAAGTGGTTCCCCACATCGTTTTTCGGAGGAGGCGGTAAGTGTAGAAAGCAACGTGATCACAATTAGTGGGTGACATGTGGCAGACGTGACAAGGAATAAACCAATTTCCCCACAGGTTATCGTGTGGCCGTTTTGAAGGAGCAGGGGATGTGATCATCGTTGGATCGCGCAGTAAATCATCAAACGGTGGGGGTTAAAAGCATGTGTTTTCATCAGATGTGATGTGAAAAATGGCTTGCGAAAGGAACTCGGTTATGGGATCATGGCTATATGCCATTATAAACTCAATGCCAAGGAGCTAAAGAAATAAAGTTGTATGTTAAATGATGGCATAAAACAAGGATAATAGGGGGTTATGGAGCTATAAGGAAAATGAAGGGGAAGAGGAAAAAAACTGCTGAGAGACCCTTGGTGAGCATAACCAACACTACCCCGACATATTTTCATCCATCAAATGTTGAAGAATATAGCAGAGCTAACACTGGCTCCTTCTGGGGATGATATCCTCGTTGTGAGGTCTCAAGAACCTGCAGATCAATGCCTTTCTGATGAAAACAAACTATCAAAATTATTATTGTTCCATTGGGCATGGAGTCTACTTTGCTTATACTAAATTGATGAAACAAAATATTTACAAATTTAAGGCCAAAAGACCTTAAACCAGATAAACTTTAAGAAACCGCCCATTGACTGGGCCATCAAAAACTACTTCTCCCCCCATACATTGCATTATGAAGGTATAGTTCCCTTTGATATGAGAAATAATAAAAGGCCCTATCCAGAAAGCATCAAATTTCCCATGATTGCCTTTCTTTTCTTTCAGTGCATCCCACTTCAGGACCAAATCTCCAACCTGAAAATTATCTGATTTTGTCTTTCTGTCAAAAGTGTCCTTGATATTTTTTTGATGTGTTGTAGCCTTTTCGACCAGCTATTCTCTAATCTGATGTACCTCTGCTAAATCTGTGATCCTCTTCGCCATGTCTTCTTCCTCATTCTGCTTTTAATGTAGAAACTTTGCCATAGGGAGTGTGAGCTGAATTGGAAATACTACCTCTGTGCCATATACCAACTTGAATGGAGAATTTCCTATGGATCTCTTAATGGTCACTCTATCAGCCCAAATTGCATATGTGAGCTTTGAATCCCAATTCTTTTTGTTGTCCTCCAACAGCTTCTTAATTATCCTTATCAGGCTTTTGTTGGAAGATTCTGCTAGACCATTACCCTGAGGATAGTATGAGGTGGAATGAACCAATTTGATACTCATTGAATCACACATGTCCACCAACTCTTTTGCCGTGAAGGCTGTTGCATTATCTATGATTAATTTATGTGGACAACCAAATCTGGTGAAGATGTTCTCTGTCAAGAACTTCATGACCACATTATGATCAACCTTTCTGGTAGGGATTGCTTCAATCCACTTAGTGAAATAATCAGTGGCTACTAATATCCATATGTGCTGGCCACTGGAATGTGGATTGATTTCTCCAATGAAATCCAAGCCCCACTGCTAAAAAGTTCCTTTTGTGTGGATTGGTTTTAAAGGAAGAGATTTCAACTACTGTTTCCCTTCAAATATTTGGCACCTGTCACAAGATTTAACGAATGAAAATACATCAAAAAATAAAGTGGGACAATAGTACCCAGCTCTAAGAATCTTATGAGTTGTAGTCTTCCAATAATGGTGTCCTCCACACATGCTGGAATGAAACTACTACATAACTTCTATTGATTGTTCTTTTTCTAGACACCTCAAAAGCACTCTTGATGGATCCCTCCAATAGAGAAAATTTTCATTAATGCAATATTTAGCTGCCCTAAGCTTAATTGTTCTGGATTGACTTGTGCTTGAGCCTGGAGGGATTTATAGCTTCAGCAAAAATTTAATTATTGCATAATAGCAATCACAAGAAGCTACATTTTCTGCCACTAATTGCTCCCTCTGTGGTTCAACTGTTATTTCTTCTTCTGTTTGACCATTCTCTGCATTTGATCCCATGCAATTTATATCCAGTGTTTTGCAATTTTCTTCAGCTAATAGTCTGACAAGACCTTGACCTCTGACAAGTTTGGTGGTCTTCAGTTCTATATTAAATTCAATTAATTTTGCAATCCATTTAGCCCTTCTTCCATTAGCATCAGTTTGTGTTAAGACATCTTTTATTGCAATAGAGGGTACATATGCAATTACCTTGGAATGTAGAATATAAACTCTAAAAGCTTTCAAAGATTTGATAAGAGCATAAGCCTGTTTCTCAATCCTATCATACCTCAACTCAACATCCCTTAATGTCTTGCTGAAAAATGCCACTGGATGCTCTGAACCTTCTTCATCTACTTGCAATAAGATAGCTACAAGGGTGTCTTCATAGGCAAAAGAAAATATATGGAAATCCCTACTATAATCTAGAGTAATTAAAGTAGGAGCCTCCATAATAGTTTTTTTTAATGGAGTCAAATGATTTTCTTGCTGAATCAATCCATCTGATATCTGACCTCTTCTTCAGCATGGAGGTAATGTGCTTTACCAGCTCTGCAAAATTTGGGATAAACCTCCTTACAAAATTAATCTCTCCCAGAAATGACTGGATATCCTTCTTTGATCTCGAAACAGATAGGGTCTGTATTACTTTTACTCTTTCTGGGTCGATTCAGACACCTGCAGCAGAAACAATATGTCCTAACAACTTACCTTCTTCTAAAGCAAACTGTGACTTTTTAGGATTGACTGAAATCCCAAACCTTCTGCACTTCAAAAACACTTTCATCAAATGCTGTAAATGATCTTGATGGCTACTGGAGTATACTGTTATATCATCAAGGTAGATAAGGACAAATTTATCCTTCTCTCCCACAAATGCTATATCCATAGCTCTCTGAAAGGTGGCTCCAACATTCATTAGTCCAAACGGCATCTTGGCATACATAAAACTGCCCCAAGGAGTGGTGAATGCAGTCTTCTCTTGGTCATATGGATGTAAAACAATCTGATTAAAGCCTGAAAATCCATCTATGAAAGACATCACCTTGGCTCCTGAGACTTTTTGCAGCAAATGCTCCATCTTGGGTAGAGGATAGTTGTCTTTCTTGGAGCACTTGTTTAAGTTTTTGAAATCAACACAAAGTCTAATTTCTCCACTTTTCTTCCTCACTACTACTAGGTTGGCTGCCCATTTGGAATATCTAAGAGGGACTATGATCTTGGCAGCCATCAGCTTTTTAATTTATTTTTCAACGAGAGGGAGGAGCATAGGTTTTATTGGTCTCAGTTTCTGTTTGAAAGGAATGGTGTATTTCTCTAGAGGGATTTTATGCTGGATGATTTTCTTATCATATGTTTTCAGGTCACTATATTCCCAGGCAAAGACATCAGCAAATTGCTTCATTAAATTGCAGTATTCAGAACATTGGTCAGCAGACAGATGCATGGACGGATTTATGTATCTTGGCTGACCTAGACTTCCTATATCATGCTTACCAACTACGGATTGGTCTTCTTTTTGGGAAGCCTTGTAAGGCACATCATTCTGGTCAAATGGTCTTTCTAAAGGAATAAGACCCTTAGGAATATGATTGCTGGGCAGTTGGACAATACTATCTTTACCAATTTTATTTCTAAGTTGTACTTGGGGATTTTCTTGCAAGGCTTCATTCTCTTGGTCAATTTGCATTTCAGAAAATTCACCAATGGCTTGCAAGAACCTATTTATTTCATCATCATCTTCAAAAACTTTCCAATGGTGGACATTGTCAAGCAAGGATGGTCTGTATTTCATTTGAACTTCATAAACTAGTCTGGGAGGCATGGGAGGAATGAACATGCTAGCAGACACAACAAGGGAATCAATAAGCTAATTTTTGGCTCTAGGGATGTATGAGATACAAAAACTATCAAAATAATCTTTGAGTCTCCATACCTCATCTCTGTATGCTTTCAGCCTTGGGCACTTTACTTGAAATGTTTTGTTCACTTGTTGAATGATCAGATCAGCATCTCCAAACACTTTTATGTTTCTGATTCCTCTGTCTTTAGCTGCGTTCAAGCCCAATATCAAAGCTTCATACTTTGCTATAATGTTTTTGACTTAGAAGGACAACTTAAAAGACAGCTACGTGCTTCCTTGTTTTGGGGATACCAGCACCACCCATGCTCTTGCAGTCTCCCTAGAACATGCTCCATCAAAGAACATCTCCCAAACTTGACTTCCTTGCTCTTGCTCGGCCTGAACTGTTGTTTTCCTAATCTGCATTGGGGCCTTCTGAGACTCTTCTATTTTGAGAATACATGCTCCAAAATCAGTGTCCATGGCATAAATAGGATGATTAGCAGGATTCTTTTCATCACTGATGATGTATGCGAGCTGTGCTTCTCTGTATAATCTCCTACTCTCTCCTCCAAAGACTGGGATAGTGGCATAAGATAGATCATTCTGTAATGTTCCACCTAGTCTATTAATCCATCCTCTAGACAACAGCATGCCAAACTTGGGAGGGACATTTGCTACCACAATGTCCATTACCATGCTTTTCATGGGCATCTGGGTTAAGGTAAAGGCTAGGTATTTGATCAATCCTAGGCATCTCACTTTCCTTGAATCAAAAGAAAATAAATCATGATAAGGTCAAGTGATGTCAAGGCCTAACTCTTCTATGACAACTTTTGGCATCAGATTATGGCTAGCCCTTGTGTCTAGCAGGCAATTGTGGAGGATTTTATCATGAATGGTCAAGGAGACATAAAAAGATGGAGAGTTATTGCCAACAAGTTCAACCATGGGGCTCAGCACAACTATAGGTTTATCATCTTTCGAATTGACAGAGTCAGTGGAGGTTTGTGTGGCTTTCATCTCAAGAGCTTCAAGGATAGGCTTTCTAAATACTTCACTCTTTACAAGTTCTAATAGAGGCATAGATATTTTTAACTTCTGGACTTCTGCTTCAAAATTGAAAGGAGAAGATGACTTGTCAGGACCTCTTACCTCTTGAACTAGTTCTCTGAGGATGACTGGATCAGCTGTTGGTCTTTTCTGTCTGGTATTTTGTAACTCTGTTTGGACATCAGCTCCTTGGGCAAGATTCTCCTTGACATTATTTGCATTATACCTCAGGTTATATCTTTTCTATTCACCAGTCTGTAGAATAGCTTCTCTGTCCCACCATTGACTGTCTTTTTCCTGCAGCAAAGACTCTTCATATTTAGCCAATGTCAAGAAGGCAACACTACCTTTATCTTCCATGCAATGTATTTCATCCTCATCTTCAACTTGTTCCTCCTCCATGACTATATTCTGAAAAGGAGCTTTAACTTTCTGTTCTTCATTTGGTTCTTTACCCCTCTGAATTATTTGTAACTATTCATTTGTTCTTCTATATGGATTTGAATTTCTTGGAGCAAATGTGTTATGGTGCCTTGTTTTTCTTGTATTCTACTCAACTTTTAGCTTAGAAATTTCAGCAGCTAATGACTCTATCATTCTAGTCATTTTATCTAATTTAGGCTCTAAATATGAGGCGGAGAAAGAAGAAGCCTCACCTCTCTGCCTTCTTTTATCAGCATGACCTTTAAGTTTCTCTACAGCCAAAATGTTAGACTCTACTTCCAGGGCTGCATCTTGCATGTCTGCTAGAGTATCACATCTCCTTTCTCTTAGTAATAGGCAGCAATTAGAGTCAAAAGCATTGGCATAAGTGATTTTGGCTGAGGTAGGGGTTGGCTTTACCACAGCTGGTATTTTACTATACACCCTATTGAATATTTTATTGAAATCAAGCAAAGATTCCCCATTTTCTCTCTTCAAGTTACCAAACTCAATATGGTAATATAGCAAGTCCTTTTTATCTCCCCAATGCTTCAAAAATGCAACATCTAAGGCTTCAATATCAGCGATAGATCTAGGGGTCAATTCTCTGAACCATTTTCTGGCCTCTCCATCAAGACTCTAGACAAAAACCCTCATCCACACATCATTTTCACTAATGTCTAAATTATCAGAATAACTATAAAAAGCCTCAAGCTGTTCTTCAGTAGTTACCCTATCTGTACTAGTGAATTTGGGTATATATTTTTGGTATTCTCCCACAGGCATGGGATTCAAAGGAACAGGGAAGACCAAAGGCCCATATCTAGCAGCAACAATTCCTTCTATCCTCGTGGATGCTTGCTAGCCTACCATGACTTGTGTATGTGGAAGACTAGTGGTAGGTTGAGTAGTATGAAACAATGAAATGGATGACAGAGGCAAAGGGATACTATGGACTATATGGGATGCTTTCTTTGGACTTAGATCCAAAGGGGAACTAAATGAATGAGGGGTTGTATTAATATCTAAAGGAATTTCTTTACTAACAGTGCTGAGCTCTAAATCTTCAAACTGTATATCTTCAACTATAGCTTTATCTTTCAGAGATGCATGAGTTTTCTTAGGCTTACCTGATCCTGATGCCCGTTTTTGTGATGTTTTCTTCTGTTTACCAATCTTTTCAAGGGCAGCTACTGGGTCAACCGACGATTTCTAAGCATTTCTCTGTGTATGTCTCACAAACTGAGCCAGGACTAGAACGTGGAGTTGCCAAGGTTAGTCTTCCTCCAGTGGAGTTGCCAGATAGATGATTACAACCAGAAATGTGCCTAGACGTTGTCTATCATCAAAATCTGGAACGGTGTCCTCTCCTAGGGAAGCTAAGCTTCAATCTCCTCTCCCCGGCAACAGCGCCAATTAATGTTATCACCCCAAGCAACTCTCCTAGGTTGTATCTTGGAGATGCTTGGGAACATTACAAACTCAAAAAAAATGTTGGACATTGGATGAATGGAAGGAATGATGCATATTCAAGCCAGATAACCACTTCTACTATGCTTGACCCCAGACATGGGTGAACACCCCCAGACTACAAGGCTTTAGACCACCAACTACTCACAGTTTTAGGATTAAGTGAACATGGAGAATACTGACCACACCAGCAGATGCACAAGACCATGTGATGGCCAGTTGCAACCAGTAAAGAGGTTTGCAAATATGTTTCCTAATACACAGACAGGATGACAGCTCTTTGGAATTAAGAAAAAAAGAAACTTGCATAGCACATTCAATGATACATACTAGATTCTAACACAAAGGTGGGATGACAGCCCCTCTAATGCTAAACATCAAGAGCACATGAAAATACATAACAGGCATAGCCTGGAACAAAGAATTGGAAAGTGAGAAATTAACAGCAAAAGAAGCTTGTATTAGCTGAAAATGAAGACCAGACACTGCAGGTCTCACAGTAGCTACAGTCTCCAGAAGTTGAACCTTACATCAAAACCAAAACCATCAACCATCATCATCGATTACATCTGTGTTCTGGGTATATATAGAGGTTGATTACAAAAATATATGATATCCTATGCGTGGAGGGGTCATAATGGACCACCAAACACCTTAGCTATCTGATATGGGTCTTTGATACAATCTCCTACTTTCAATAAGTGAATTTGACATTCTCTGATGTTCGGTTTTTATTTCTGAATAGGTGGAGTGTTTTTTAGAAGAAGCTCCATGACTAGTAAGTGCTTTAACTGCTCAAGGTTGTCCTTCTCTTCTCTCGGGTACACAATATGTTAAATGCAGTAGTTGAAGCTTTAACTATGCAGAGCTGGTAGATGATACCCCCTCTTCTCTTGGCAACACAGAATGGCTATGGATGCAAAGACTGCATGGCGAACAAATGAGCGGGATCGGGAGTAAATGACAACCATTAGATCAGGAAGATAGATGGCAAAGATTGATTAGAAGTGGCTATTGGGAGACGTGAGAGCGGAATAGATGAGGGCCATTGGATATCCTATGGGTAGATCCAACGGTGATCGCGGGTTGAAAGTACGAGGAGGTTAACAAGTGGGAACAAGTGGAATGGTGGTAAGTGGTTTTCCCTGCACTATTTTTCGGAGGAGGCAGTAATCATACAAAGTAGCATGATTGCAATTAGTAGGTGACGCATGGTAGACGTGACAAGGAATAAACCACTTTCCCCGCGGGTTATCGTGCGGGCATTTTGAAGGAGTAGGGAATGCGATCACCGTTGGATCACGCGGTAAATGATCGGACGACGGGGGTTAAAAGCATGTGTTTTCATCGGATGTGACATGAAAGATGGCTTGTGAAAGGCACTGGGTTATGGGATCACAACTATATGGCAGTATAAACTCAGCGCCAAGGAGCTAAAGAAATAAAGGTGTAAGTTAAATGTTGGAGTAAAACAGGGATAACAGGGGGTTATGGAGTTATAAGGAAAATGAAAGGGAAGAGGAAACAAACTACTGCGAGACCCTTTGTGAGCATAACTAGCACTGCCCGACTTATTTTCATCCATCAAATGTTGAACAATATAGCAGAGCTAACAAGAACTACACAATTAACATAATCAGATGCATTTGTCTCAATTTCAAATGGTTTTTATAGGTTTGGAAATGTGAGTACTTGTTCAGAGAAAATGTGGCTCTTCATCTCAACAAAAACCTAATCTTGGGATTCAAAGCACAAAAATTTTTCTTCCCCCCGTCCTCTGATACCCACTGAATTTGGAAAAATTTATCCATCATCTCATTCCTTTGTCACTTGAGCACTTCTTTGAGTAATTTTTTGAAACTATCCCCTACTCCCTTGTCTTTATTTTCTTCTACCATGGGAGGATATCTATTTTTGAGAGGTTGGACTTACAAGGGTTTGACCAGTTCAAGTCCTAACTCCCTATACCCTGACCTCATTGGGGATAGTCCCTAAAAGACGAAGAAAGAGTAGATCTCTTTGATACCATTGATCAAGATTTATGCAGGAATGAAATTAAATAAAAAATTAAAGAGAAACATAGAGCTATAGTGAAAATTTAACTTCAATTCATTCATAACAAAATACTCAAATTGTTCACATGTAGAATGGAAATAAATTAGCTTGGGCAATGATAGATTATCTCTTAGAACAGATGTGACGGTTTCATGCCTTTTGAACTATTTTGCAATGAGGCCTAGAGACATTTTTATTATAGATAAATAATAATAAAACCTAACCTTAAGATATTAAGGGCCAAAAGTTTGTAGGCCCCATTTGGATTCATTGGAATGACAACTTCCAGAGGTTGTAATTCGGCCATATGATCTTTGTTTGGCATGCACGATACCTAGTTAGAAATATCTATCTGAGGATGATAAATTTTCTAGGAAAGACCTTATTCATGGGCTATTGTGTTGGCACATTTAAAAATATATATATATTTTAGGGCCTCAAAATGGCTCCAAAAGTTTAGGACTTGAAAAACTGCCAAAATTAGTAAATTGTTCTACAATTAAGAAACTGAAAGAAATAATGATTAGGGTCCAGGTGGAATAGGTGGGTGGCCACCAATATCCACCTGGATCACATAACCACACCTTGTATGAAGATGCTAGTATTCAAAAGATTAATATGTTAGAGGATTTAGTAAATGTATAGGCTTGAGTAATGATCAAGAATACGGTTAGTGTTAAGCTTGATTAATGGCTAATCTTAATTACTGATAACGAACCTTAAAGTCTAGCTTATAATTATTAAGTTATATTTAAATATGATTATTAATATTAAATTGATTAGATTATGGTGATTTACTGGAATAAATAAATATTATTATTTTAATATTTTATTCCCCTCGGCCTAATGAGTTGTTTCCTCAAATTTATTTCAGGATTAAAATATTTTATTAGTTTATTATTTTACTTATTATTTTATTCTCGTTAGTTTGACATGTTCTCTCCTTGAATGTATTTGAGGATAAGGCATTGGAAAGGGGAAGAGTTATGAGATAGGTGAAGTGGTTCATAATTAAGAGGGGGTGGTTGGCATTCAATTCAGGGGGAGGCATAAGGAAAGAAGGGAAAACATAGGGGTATTCTTTTCTTTTATTTATTTTTTATTGAATTTTGAAGTGGGTAAAGAGGGGAGGAGAGAACCGAGAGGAAGATAAGTAGGGAGATCTCAAATAATTTTGTTTTTGGTTGGACGGTGTTGGATTTACCGTGGACATGCTTTGGCTTCAATTGGACTTGGGCTTGAAGTTCTAGGGAACCTATGAAGGCTCCCTAGGCTAGAAAGTCAGATAGAAGTTCCTAGTTGGTAGGGTGGAATATTCAGTTGGGTGATCCTAGTAGGGGCACCACAATCGAGCCACAACCAGGTATGTATTTTCTTGTGATTTAGTTCATGTGAATGATTGTAAATCAAATATATTAGTTAATATTTATATTATTTTATATATCCTATTATCAAATGAAATGAATTGTTTAGTTGTAAATGTCATTTCCTTTGTTGTGAAATTCTGTGTTAAATTTAGTTATAATTCGAGCGCATAAAGTTGGGCCCTCATAGTGCATGATGGTAAATATTAGTAATATATCCTTTATTTTATGATCTTGGCTTCCAATACTTGGTTGGGAGAGATCTTTTCATGGCTATAGATTTAGAGAGGATGGCATCTTTAAGATTCCATGAGATTGCTAATCTTCTTGATGTTCCCCTATTATCTACTCCTAGCAATTGGAAACCCTTACATATTGCTTGAGCTATTTTACGGATTTGGTGCTCCAAACGTTTACTTTCTTATAGAATAGCATTTATTGTATTTTCTAATATTATTTTTTCTTTAGGAAGTTTGTGTTTTTATTTTCTATTCAAACTCCTTATGTTCCATGATGTAACCTTCATTTAGTTGTCCATTTTTTCTCTTGATCTATTGAATGATTTGTTCATTGGATTTTCTCCCTACTTTTTTCCCTTCTCTAATAATTTTTAAGTTTTCGTTAATGATGAATTTTATATTGATTAAATACAAGAAATTAAAGTTAGTCTTATCTTTACCTTGCTACTCCGACGAGATTTAAATTATGATCTTGAAATTGGTTGAACCTTCAAATATGGTATTTTTAATGGATCTTGATTCACATGCCACTACTAGAGTTTGTAGATCTAACCTTTTTAGCTCCACTTCCTATATTTCAACTACTTATGTGGGTTCATCCTACTTATTTTTTGTTTCCAAAAGATCTGAACAAGTTTTTTTGAGTTGATTATTATTCACACTATTTGCAATTGATCCTTCTTATATAAACATTAAATTATGCTTTTTATTTTATTTCTCTTTTGATTTTCCTTCATCATTATGTGGATGATTGTCTTCCAAATTTGATATAGTCTCATATCTATTTCCTCATTTCATGTTGTCCATTGATGTTCTCCTAAAGAAATTTATATTATTTCTCATTGTACTAAAAACATTTTCATTTCCACCCTTGTCTTTCTATATTTGAGGTTGTGAAGTCCACTAAAGAGAACTCATTGGACATTTCCTAAATTGGTAGCCATGCTCATGTAACCTTTTGAACTTAAAAGTAATATTTTTATAATATACATTTGATACCAAATATTTTCTTGATAGCTTAAGGAGATATTCCTAAGAAATCCTTATGATATGTTCACATATGCATATATCCGTTCATATTGACATGTATCTTACTTTCTTGGTAGGCACATGACAATGGACATACATCATTTCCAATTAATGATAGCGTTTATAGGTTCCAAAATTACTATGAAAATAAATATAATCTAATTCATACAAAAGCTATATAAAATACCTTTTTTTTAATTGAATCGCTCATTCTAGAAATAAAAGTATAACACCGCTTTGTGGAAAAACTATGTACCATTCTAATTATTATTTTTAAAATCCTCGCTGTTGTCAATAATTGCTTTAAAAATACCTTATAGGCTACATTTAATTGCACAAACCCTTTTGACTATTAGTTTCTCTTCACGCGCCTTATTCAATCCCTCTGTGGGTCACTATTACATGTATTGGATTTTCTTAATAATTTTTTATGAATTTATATCAATATTAGGAACATTTTATACTTATAGAATGCATGAGCCTATTTTCATCTACTGTCTATGACCTTTTTCTCTGACTATTTCTCATTTTCTCCTTCTCGTGAGTAGTTTGTAGTAATCTCGAAGATATTCCACTTGATGGAATTGTTCCGTCTATGTGCTTTCCTGGTTGGTTTATTACGAGCTACTTCATCTAAATTGGAGGAGAAAGATTCCCCTCCCAAGATGGAACCATGGCCAAACCCTAGCCATGCTGGCTCTTGGTAAACCCTAACATTCCATTGCAATGTTGCACAAGATAAACCTTCAGATAACAACATAAAAATGACATATGATTTTAAATAAATATAATAAACGTATTATATCGTGTAATATAAAATTCCATCTCTTTTTTTTAAATATTTTTTCTTTTATTTTTTTTACATTTTAAACTTTTGTGAATTTTACTGATATTTTTTATTTCATATGTTTAATCTAATTGAATACAAGATATTTAAGATTTCATATGTTTAATCTAATTGAATACAAGATATTTAAGGAAAATTATTTCCTATAAAATTAAGTTAACATTTTTACTTTTAATATTAATACAACAAATCTGTAAAATGAAAATAAAAAATGGTCATATTTTATATTCAAAAGGCATATATATTTCAACTCAGAGCGGATGTGGGGTTGCATATTTTTTTTTTTAAATCAACTGAGAAAATTAGGTTTAAACCGAATATGCTTCGTCTAAGAAAAAAACATCAATGGCTACAATTTCATGTGTTTAATCATATTTAAATAAAAAATTACCTGCGTGTTGATGAGGCTCATCAACAAGTATATTATATGGGTCACAATGCCATCCTCCAACTTATTACATTATCTTTTTCTCAGATTTATCTACAAATTTGTTATATTATTCTTAGTGTGAGGAGTAAAGATGTGTTACTATGTCATATGGCCTAATGTGTGTTAAATGCAGGAATTGGAGCAATTTTGAGTTGATTTGAGTGCAGGAACTCAGAGTAGACAAGCAAGAGAGATTCTAGGAGGTGGTCCACCTCCTTAATTCCTCAAGTAAGTCAAAGATCTCCCACTCTATCTCATTAAACTAGTGTCATTGGCATCCAAGCTAGTTGAATTCATTGGAAGTCGAGAAAGTGCAAGTCAAGGAAGAGTTAGATTCACCTATTCTCGAGTTAGGAAGTCAAATATCCCTATTTTCTAGTGGTTTGTTGGTAGTTCCACTTTTGTATAAATAAAAAAGCTAAGGGACTCATTAGGGTTTGAAGTTTTATTGTAGACAAGAGGGCATTAAGCTAAAGCACATTTGACTATTAATTTGATGGTGTATTTGACAATTTTCGAATGATAATGAGAATTTATGTTTGGAACCAGCACTTAGTTGACTCGGAGAGCTGATGCTCTTGGGGTATGGCCCAACCCTAGCAGGGGAAGTTCCTCTCTTTTATCTATATTCTTAGTCTAGAATGTCGATTAATTATTGAAGTTTATTCATGTTTCTTTTAGCTTAGGTGATTGATTAAGTTGTTGTTTATTTATGTTTCCATTAGCTTAGAGGGTAAATAAGTTGTTGCGGTTCGGTAGAATAAAATACATGTAAAATCTTGTGACAGTCACCCCTATCTCATCTCCGTCATGGGATCATGAATAGAGGACCCCACTCTCACAGCCCAAAGACAAAATTTGATTTCCTATTCATTGCATAGATCAAGTTTTAGCATTAGTTATATCATTTTTATGATTTGTTGGAAAGATTTATAGTTGTTATTTTTCTTCTCAAGATTGTTGTAGCTTAGAAGGTAGTTCATTTCATAGATCACGTTCTTAGTAACAGTTAGATAGGATTTTCCAAATTTAATTAATCTTTTCCACATTGACATGTCATAATTTTCAAATGGAAAGACAAAGTGGTGCATGTTATTCCAAGTTTGTTTATCTTCAGGAAATGACTCCTTTCACCAAATCTATTTAGGTCTTCTCCACCATTGTTTGATGCATCCATTCCATGTTCTAGATCTCTTATTTTGGTCATCGTGAGAAAGCCATCTTAGCCCAAATCCAGCCTTCTTGAAGTACTGATATTCGCTAAAGGTTGTAATCACCTTCCCCACACATTCCAAAACTTTCATACACCCTTCCAACACTTCACCTCACCATTCTTACCCTCCAAACCCTCTCAGCCAACTTGCTGTAGCATTTTAGGACATCCTGTAGTAGTACAAGAATCCTGTAACAACCTGTTTTTACCCTATTTTTACCTTTAGTGATAGCCTAGCCTAGTTTAGGAGTAATTTAACCCCTCATCTTAGAGCCCATGACCAGAAGTGCCACCTAGACCAGTCATTTCACTCCTTTTTTCCTTCCTACAAAATGAGATAACATTAGTTCTTTCATTTTCGAATTTAGCAATTAGAACTTTATTTACTATGAAAATTTGAATTATATAGTAAATGCATGCATTCTTGAATTATGAAATGGTAGAATAATCTTTTGTTTTCAAGCAACCTTGATAGCTAGATGATTGAGTGTAAGTTAGAATAGTTTCCCTTCTACAAATTAGCATAAGATTTGTGTCATTTTGTAGCCTTTACAAGTTGTCGGTTTTCATTTCCTTAGTTAAAAATCATTTACTTTCTCTGCACTAGGACTAGCCTTTACATTCTGCTTTCAGTAGTTAGACTCCTTTCAGCTTAGTAGAGGAATGATCTAGATCTGTAATGATCATTAATCTACTATGTATATAGCATGGTCACCTCTAACTCTGTACAAAACCCTAGGTTGTTAAAGTAAAGTTGGTAGCTTGATTAGGGAATTACATCATTCTTTTTACAATACTGAGGCTCGTCACTTTTTGGTGTCGTTTCTAGGGAGGTGTCTAGCTAGATGTAGTTTATGATTTTCTTTATATTTTGTATTCAGTAGATAGATTTTATTCTTGCTTTCATTTCTATTTTGCAATTTATTTTGAAAAAAAAACACATAAAACGAAAAAAAATATTTCATGCCTCATAGGAGTAGAGACACTTTAGAGAAATTCTTGTCAAATACATCGACACCATTAAGCAATCAACCTTCACTCTTCTTGAGTGACTATCAACTTCCCTCTTTGACTATAGGGGAGTTAGAGAACCCCTTAGGTGATCAACCTGAGATCTTTGAAGAGCCTATTGGGGAAGAAGAAGAAGAAACCATTCTACATATGTACGTGTTGACGGTGTTGGACCTGACAACATGTTAGGGGATCGCCTGAGTAAGAAGTCCCAGTCAGACCTTAGATCGTTTGGTGTAGGAGTCCCAACAATGGGTTGTACGGTATTGCCTTGATCTAAGTTTCGTACAGAGGAAGGTAAGATGTCCCTGTTGGTAGCAAGGGTGTGACAGTTGCAACAATTCAAGGAATTTGCATGAACAGTTCTAACATACAGTAAGTGGGGTGAGTGCATGATCCAAGTGGATATTGGTGGCCACTCGCCAATTCCACTTTCACCCCCACCATTGCCTCTTTCAAATTTTCAGTTTCCTAATTGTAGCAAAGTTTACTATTTTTAGTAGTTTTTCGGTTCCTAAATTTCTAGAGCTGTTTTGAGGCCCTAAATGATGTTTTTTTGGAAATCTACCTCCAATGATTTCCAATCTAAAATCCTAATTTTTGTTGTAGTCCTTGGAGAGATCTTTCCAACGGGTTATCATGCACGTCAAATGGAGATAATATGACCAAGTCGCGACCCCGGGAAGTTGGTTGTCCAACCCACCCCAACAGGGCCCATAAACTCTTGGTGTTACATCTCCTCAGGTTAGGGTTTTGGTTGCTTAGGGTTTGTTCTTGTTTTTCAATAATAAAAAGGCCCTTGAGCCTCATTGTAAGGTAGTTCATAGGCATGTAGCCACCACATCTCTTCTCAGAGATAAGCTACCATTTCCCTAGCTGGTTTATTTCTATTTCTATTTGTAAGCATATTTCAATATTTTACATCAATGAAATGAAGTATTATTTCCACTGCATCTCTATGTTTATGGTTATCTTTGTAATTTGTTGCATTCCTATTTAAATCTAGATCAGTGGTATCAAAGCGATCTGCTTTTCTTCTCTGTTTTTCTTTGCATGTCCCCAACGAGGTCGGGATATAATGAGTTAGGGCTGAAATAGTTAAAACTTTGCAAGACCAACCTCGCGAATCTTAACGGCCTCCCATTGCAGATGAAAAGGAAGACGAGGGGGTAGGAGATCCTATCAAAATTTTGCTCGATGAAGCCCTCGAGCGACAAAGGAATGTGATGATGGACAACTTTGCCTAGATCCTTCAGCGGCTACCCAGGGGCGATGCATCGGCTTCCAACAGCTACTCTGGAATCACCACACCATTTAAGGTACAACTTAATTTTGAAATACCCATATTCTAAGGTCAGATAGACGCAGATGCCGTTGATAAATGGTTAAAACTGCTAGAGGGTTATTTTTCTGTTCACGATTTTTCCAGTCGGGAAAAGATTATTTTCACTCTTCTCAAAGCAGCCCCCCACGTCAAGGACTGGTGGGAAACCTAATTCGAGTAGAAGGATGAAAGTACAGGCCCACTATTTTCAGCCACACCCACTTGGGATTCATTCCAGGATGCCATCAAGGAGTAGTACTACCCTATCAGAAGCTATGAGGATCAAGACATAAAGTGGACCATGCTGCAGCAGGGAATGACAAAGATGTGCTGGATTTTACCAATATTTTCCATACCCTTGGCACAAAGTTAGGTATCAAGGATTTGAAGCATCACTTGGTATTCAAATATCGCGGCTACCTACACAAGTACATCCAGGAAGAAATATAATTCTTGAACATTTCCTCGCACGACATGGCATACCAATATGTCGTCAAGGTCGAGAAAAAGTTTAAATAGAAGAAGCGAGACTTTGGATCTACGAATACAAAGCAAGGGAAGGGTGTCCCCAAACCATAGAACAAAGGACAAAGTCAAGGCAGGGCAACCCAAGACAACCCACCAAAGCTGCAAGAAAATAATAGCACTGCAAAGCTGGAAAATGACATAGGAAAGTGGTGTGAGTTCCATAAGAGCTCCACTCACAACACAAGTGAGTGTCGGGCCAAGCAGTCACTGGTGACCGAGCTAAAGGTTTCAGAATCAGATGCATGTTCTGACTCTGAGTTAGAACCTGACAAGGGGAATGAAAAAGGGAAGCATATTATTGATGTGGAGACCAATGCCACTGTTGCCACAATGAAGATCCAGAAGGAGGAACTTGAAGATTCAAAGGAGGAGGAGTGTCTCTTCCACTCCCAAATGTGGGTAAAGGGCTCCCTACTATAGTTCATTGTCAACAGTGAGAGCCAAAAGAACCTCATTTCAGTAGAGGTTGTTAAGCCGCTAGGCTTACCAACCACAACACATCCACAACCGTACACCATCGGGTAGCTTCACCAACGACAGGATCTTCGCATGAGCCAATAGTGTCACCTTCCATACAACATCAAGGCCTTCATGGGTGAGGTATTGTATGACATTACTCCCCTTGAAGTTTGTGATGTATTATTAAGACAACCATACTTGTGGAAGTGACATGCTGTGTATGAATGAAGGACCTGTGTTGTTATTGTTACTTTAGGAAATAGGTTGTACAGGATACCAGAGGTAGCACCGCCTATCGCCATCTCTTTGGTTACTACAAAACAATGGAATAAGCTCATTTCTAAAACCAAGAAATTTGTTTCTTCATGATATGCCCTCAAGGAAAGAAGAAGATGGTGGCCACGACCTCCAAACAGGGCCCCCCCGCACAACAACTACATATGGACAAGGTCATGGAAGAGTATGAGGACATCTTCACCTCCCCTGCAGGGGTTCCTCTGCATTTTCAGGTCAAGCACTCCATCAATCTGACCCTAGGTGCACTGCGACCTAATGAACCAATCTATTAATGCTATGTTCTGGAGAACAATGAAATCAAGAGGTAAATTCAGGAGCTGCTATAGAAAGGGCACATCCACTCGAGTTCATCTCCCTGTGGGAGCCCGATCATGTTGGTATAGAAGAAGGATGGGACTTGGAGACTCTGTATTAGCAAGCGGCCACTAAAAAAGATCAGTGTCTATAATAGGTACCTGATCCTAAGGATTAATGACCTACTGGACCAACTGAAGGGGCCAAAATATTTCAGCAAGATCGATTTGAAGTTAGGATATCATGAGGTACCAATTGAACCCTTTGATGTGTGGAAGACTGCCTTCAAATCCAAGGAGGGCCATTTCGAATGCTTGGTTATGACTTTCAGATTGAAGAATTATCTTGCAACCTTCATGAGCTAATGGATGACATCTTATGGCCATTCACCAACTCATTTGTAGGGGTATACTTAGATGACATCCTGATCTTCAGCCAGAGTTGGGAAGAGCACATCCACCACATCCGATAGGTTATCCAAACATTGCGGCAACACAGGTTATGTGCCAATTTGGAGAAATTCACTTTTGGCATGACCCAGGTTCAATATCTGGGATACATTATTGATGAACAGGGGGTGCATGTGGATCCAACCAAGATCCAAGTCATTCGGGATTGGCCATCTCCAACCACTCTGACAAAGCTTCACAACTTTCTAGGTCTTGCCAACTTCTACCACAGGTTCATGTTGGGATTTTCTCATATCACTTGGCCCTTGAGTCAAGTCACCAAGGGAGGAGCGAAAGAAAAATTATTTTGGTCTGAATCTCAACCGAAGGTATTCACAGAGTTGAAAGATCGCTTTTGCTCAACACCACTTCTCACATTACTAAACTTGCAACAACCATTTGAGGTCGAGACAGATGCTTCTGACTATGTTATTGGGGCAGTCCTTACTCAACACGGGCATCCAATGACATATCATAGTCAGACACCTTCAGACACAGTCCGAAATTATCCAACTTATGACAAAGATATGCATTCCATTATCCAGGCCTACCGACAATCGAAGCATTACATTTTAGGGAGGGAAATGGTCATCAGCCACCGACCCCTGCAGTTATTACAAACCTAAGGGAAATTGTAGAATTATCACCATAAGAAGTGGTCCACATACCTACAACAGTTCCATTTGAATATCAAGTATAAGAAGGGTAGCACCAATAATGTTGTATATTGCCTCAGTTGACCACCGATGATGGCGTTAACCACCATGCTCAACTCTTTTGGGAATGAGACTTATGATTGGCCACTTCTCTACAAAAGTGACCCACAATTCGGCCACACATACCAGACACTCTTGGAGGTTTAGGATGTTCTAGATTTTCACCTCTAGGATGCCCTGTTATGCCACCTGGGTCACCTTTGTGTTCCTTCAAGTGAGCGTGCCAAGATGATCTAGGAAGCACACTACATTCAGGCTACTGGGCATTTCGAGGTCAAGAAAATGGTGGTAGTACTGCAGAAGTATTTCTATTGGCCGAATCTTTGACATGATGTCGGGAAGTACATTAGATCATGCACTGCCTGCGCCATTGCCAAACCGGCCATCAAGAAGCAAGGACTCTATACCCCGCTGTCTGCCCCTAGTCGACCATTGGAATCCATCTCCATGGATTACATGTCAGGCCTTTCTTCAACTATGCATGGAAATGACTATGTTTTTGTGGTTTTCAACAAGTTCTTAAGATTTCCATTATGGCAGTCTACAAGAAGAATATCACAGTAGAAACCACTGCTAAAATCTTCTTTGAATGAGTGTGGGTACATTTTGGGATCCCACAGTCTATCATCTCATATCGGGATAGTAGGTTCCTTAGTACATTTTCATCCAGTCTCTGGTCGTTGTTAGACACCAAACTCACTAAGTCCACAACCTTCCATCCTCAAAATAATGGCCAGACAGAGGTTGTCAATAGGATGATCGTACACATTCTACACATGTACAACTCCAAGCATCCACGCACATGGGACGAGAGCCTTCCCTATGTCCATCACAGCTACAACTAGGCTCTCCACAGCTCGACTAGCCATAACCCTTTTAAGGTGGGCTTGGGATTCCAACAACTATGTCCCATTGATGTGGCCATGCCATTTGTAACTACTCATGTAGATTTGACTCATGTCCAATCCGAAACAGATAAGGAAAATAGCTTCATTGATCACATCCAACATATTCACTAGTAGGTCCATGACATTCTGGAGAAATAAAATTCCAAGTACAAGTAGCGACATGATCAACATTAGGTGCCACGCAAGTTTCAGGTGGGCGACAAAGTTTGGTTGCATTTGCAAAAGGAATGCCTTACTGGAGCATATCAAAAACTAAAACCACTCCAATATGGTCCTTACACCATTACCAAGGCTATGGGAGATAATGCATTTGAGCTCATCATTCCCCCATTCCTTGGCATGCACCCAGTGTTCAATGTGGACTGCCTTCGGCCATAATTTCCACCATTACTAGACACATCCAACATTACAGAACAACTCACACCCACAGAGTTAAATCCAGATTGCATGGAACAAGATGCAACTGATCAGATCATGGACACATAGATCAAGAACACTTGCTAGTAGAATATCCAATTGTATCGAGTTGTCAAAGCAGGCAAACTCCTTTACTAGGGCAAGTGCCTCACTAGGGACCAAGTTTAGCAGAAGTTTCCTCATCTCATGGAGGAAATCAATGCAATGGGGACCATTGCTTCCTAAGGGGGAAGGAATGATCCAAGTGGATATTGGTGGCCACCCAGCAATTCCACTTGTATCCCCACCATTACTTCTCTCAGTTTTTCAGTTTCCTTAATTGTAGCACAGTTTTTTTTTGAAATCTACAACCAACGATTTTATATATAAAATCACCTTTTCTATCATAGTCCTCAAAGAGATCTTTCCAATGGGTTATCATGGCATTAAACAGAGATAATATGACCAAGTCACGACTCTGGGAAGTTGGTTGTCCAACTCACCCCAACGGGGCCCATAAACTCTTGGTGTTACATCTCCTTGGGTTAGGGTTTTGGTTGTTTAGGGTTTGCTATTATTGTTCAATAATAAAAGGGCCCTTGAGCCTCATTGTAAGGCATTTCAATGGCATGTAGCCACCACATCTCTTTCAAAGATAAACTACCATCGCCCTAGCTGGTTTATTTCCATTTATGTTTGTAAGCATATTTCAGTATTTTACATTAATAAAATGAAGTATTATTTCTGTTGCATCTTTGTGTTTATGGTTACCTCTGTAATTTATTGCATTCTTATTTAAATCTGGATTGGTGCACCCCTTGGAAACCTGTAATAGTATGCATCTTGGAAGGGAACACACGAGCGAAGATGCATCACCATCTAGAAAGCAAGTTAGCAAGCAATCCAAAGTGATGGTTAAATCATTCAGCACATTTCTGTGAGATTCATACATGCTTATACTAATAGTCCATACATGCATTCATAATCAAGTAAATACATATATCATTTAGAGTAAACAAGATAGTTGGAATACAATATGACATATGCATGAAACGTGATGGCTCTATTATATTAAGAGGTGTAAGTTCCTATCATACAATACATCCATGTCCAACCACTAGTTTTGCTAGCGGAATGTTACAACCACAACCTTCTGCTCCTCTAGAGAGATATACTAGCTCTGCCCAGTGGAGAAGCCAAGGCTCATTACAATACTATCCAAGATTTCTCTAAGATACTCCTATTGGAAGCTTGGCTGACCAAAAGCCTGTATAATGAGTTATGAGGGACTATATATAGCAAAGGGTGGGGTGGCCATTGACATTCCCCTTTGTGACAATTCAACTACCCTCATGACTCTTCATCTACAATATGACTGTTACATGAAACTATTGACACTTGAGCTTACAATTGACAAGACATTACATACAATCTTCACATGTACCCATGTGAGACAAGATAGGCTTGAGAAATCCATGCAAGACTTCACTATGACTCAAAGAGATGTCGGAAGACCAGCTCTTCGATGTCCTCATGGTGGTTGACAATAGCAAATTGATGCCAATCTTGATAGTCCCCGATGGTGTCCATGTACTCTAAGGTGGCATATTTCTGGAAAAGAAATGTTTTCTCCATAGCATCTGAGTACATAGCTTGGGGTCCTATGTCCAACTCACCTGATATCATGTGCATCATTGTCTTAAGTTCAACCGAACCAACAACATACTTGTGCATGGTGTCTACATTGATCGCAAAGTTTGGGTTGGTGGCTACGCACATCAACTCATCAAAGTCTGAGTCAAGTTCTAGTTAGACTTATGCCTTTGTCTTCACCTAGGTGAGTGTCCTAATAGATGGGATCGCATGAGTGCGCATAACAACATCCATACTCTTGAATACCCATGCATGGGAATCCTGTAGACTAGTCATGAGTTGCGGGAGATCTTCATAGTTCAGGATCTGACTGCATATGCGTGCCTTTAGTTGGGCCGCTCTAGGCTTCATCATCTTAGGCAAGTGTAGCGTGGCTCCCTTGTATGTCATTGTCCATGTTTGCATGTAATCAACAACAGTATTGTTTTATGGAATTTTTCATCTACAGATAAACACAATTTCCCTAGGTGGGTAGCTACACCTAGAACAACATATTTAAAGTGATTAACCTTTTTCCTATATAAGATAAATAAGGCAAGGGACCTACTTGTTATCTTTCACTTCCATTTGTCTCCTTTGTTTGGCTCCTGTCGCTCCTTCTCAAACTTAATCCGCTCGACAAGTACCTGCAATCATAAACAGAGGACAAAAAACAATCAAAGCAAGAGATCTATCTACTATAAGAAAATGGAATTGAAAGAATTTACACATATAATCATCATACATAAAGACAAGAATATGCAAAAAGGTTTAAACAACTTTATTAAGTAGAAGGAAGAATTACAACCATGAAGTTTGATCCATTTTCACTCTTCCAACTTAGGTTCCTACCAACATCACATCAAAAGCACAACACTCTGGCAGCAGAACAATACTTGCTTACAATCTCAAACCTCCCACCAATAGTATCTCATTACAAATTCTCAAAGTCAAGCCCCTGATCACTTAGATGAGTGCTCAATTTATAGGAAAATGATGGTTGTTTGGTCATAAATGAAGGTATTGAATAGCCTTCCAAACTTATATTTAGTTTCCATGGAGGAAGGGATGAGAGGATAACAAGTTACATAACTCATTCCCTGTCAAATTTTGAGCTCATAAGAGATAATAAGTGTGGGAATCTTCTAGATGGCTCCAAAAGATAAGAATATTCCTAGAACCCTGTGATGATTTCACTCAATCTTTCCCAACATAGGTCAAAATAGGCCTATGTGCTCTGGAAAGCACCCTCGCATGGGCCTACCTACACTGAAGCACACTTACCCCTAACCATGGATGCGTTGGTCCCTCAAGGAGGCATTTCTGGAGGACTTCAGGCAAAAAAATCTCAGGAAGGAGGCATTCAAAGTGATGACTTCTCTAGGGCATGTAGCAACTAAATTGGGTTTTGATGGCCCTAAAAGTACTAATATGAATGATGGGAGTGATGTGCCCAAATGGATCTATAATAAGTTTGCATGTTCGACAAGATACATGCTCTTCTACCGCATCGTTGATGCCAACTATTGTGATTGAAAACTGCCTTATGCACGGTACCAATCTTGGAATACAATGCCTGCTTGACTGTGTCAAGGGACAATACTTCATCTAGTATTTCCTTCTTCAACTGTGCTCGGGAGGATGCTACAACCAATTATCCTCCCTGCTTGGTCGTCTGTAACTCCTTATCCATTTTCTCATTCTCAGCTATCAAGAAGTGAACGCTCGAGTTGGTGGCTTCGTCATATGCTCTAGTAGCATCATCCAATGTTGCTGGATGCTTGCACACGTCATATACGATCACTCATTCCTCAAACTGCACAAGAGATGAGTGACCATTTGGAGTCGACAATCTGCAAGATTGCACAACTCTATGTTGGGACTCATCGATTGAGATGTTGTGCATCTCTCCCTCTAGATTGTCTCTAAGGATTTCAATGTCTCCTTTGTCACTTGGGACATTCTCCTCATCTGGATGCAGTGAAGCTAGTGGGTTGACATCTTGTTGGTGAG
Source organism: Pinus taeda (assembly GCA_000404065.3). Lineage (NCBI taxonomy): Eukaryota > Viridiplantae > Streptophyta > Pinopsida > Pinales > Pinaceae > Pinus > Pinus taeda. Next base: position 96,927 of record APFE031560009.1, on the reverse strand, counting down.
GCATGAGGTTGATATCTTGCTCTAACTCCTGTTGCTCCATATCTGTATCCATCTATTCAAGTGCTTGCTCTACTTCCTGAGCAAATTCCTACTCCTGTAATTTTCCACCTTGTCTACCTGATGTCAGCTCTTCTCATGAGTCGACTATTATGGGTGAGATCACCCTAAGGTCTTGGGTTGGAAACCCCAACAACGCAGATGGAAAACAACAACAAGAAATTCTTAGGCAAACAACCTAAATTCTTATTCTACTGAAATGTGCAAGAGTGTCCTTACCCAGAGGTCCTATGTTTGGGTACATCTTGTGAGGTGCTCTTGTGACCATCAACAACCCCCTTTTTATTAGTGTTAGCAATAACATTAATAAATGGGGACCCTTCCAAAAAAAAATCAAAACTTAGTATTTAATATTGCTTTTTGTTTAAAATAAAACAAGATATCAAAGTGAGACTTGCTAAAACGTGTAACTTTACCTTTTCCATACTTAAGTGCTATATGGCCGTAAAACCCAAGAAAAGTTTTGAAAGCAGAAAGTCTTAATTAATAGGTAAACCTTTCACAAAACCCGATTTTCAAACAATAGTATTGCATCGCAAAATGGTCATGGCGGGCATCCCTTATATAAAGAACTCCTTGAAAATGCGATCTACGAGAAAGCAAGATCTAAGGCCTTGCCACCTCATCGCATATCGCAGATTTCAAATTCTACAGTGCCACTTAATGTAAAAATGACCAAATATTGTGAAATGTGATAAGCTTCTCGCAAATCGCATATTGCAGCTACCCGATGAAACAATGGTTGTTAATGATAATACGTTTTGCGATATCACGATTGTTGGCTAGTTGAATTGTTTATTGATTAAACAATCAAGTACCACATTAATTGTCAACCTGGGGAAGTCTTTTTATCCCAAAAGCTACTGCGTACTGTATGTACTTAATTCTAAAAGCATTCAGAGTTGTAGTATACGTGATTCTTACGCTAAGTTATCACAGTACTGATAAAATAAAATTAATTAATTAAGATTACGAATCTAGAAAGCAAAGAGATGGATGCTCTATTGGCAGAGGATCAGGATCCTATCCTCCAAGTGAGGACGTTCAACACCTGCCCCTGTAATCAGATTGCTAATACACAATGCATTCTAATTCACCGGTGAAATACACTTGCACAACTTCAAGCAATTAATGAAACAGAGTACTAGCAAAACGGAAATACCAGAGGTAATGCTACAGAATCCAAACAGAGTATCAGCAGAAAGAAACTATCATGCACTTACACACTTGACAGAAAAGTAAATGGGTGAATCTTGTGAGGAAGGTGGGCCCAGTCCCTCTCACAAGATTCCCTAAGACACAAAGGCTAGATTAAGTGCTCAGAACAATCTTCTATTCATCTGCCAAAAGATTCAAGTACAATAAAGTTCAGACTTGCTGATGCCTCTCAAAATCTCACTTACAGACCATCCTCCCTCTTCTAATGTAGATGTCTCCCCTTTATAGAGAAGACATCTATTACAATAGATTATTACAGTTCATTCGGTTAACCCGTTCTATCAAAAATAAGAATTACAGAATGTTGTTACAACAGTATAATAATATATTCTTTCTTAGGTTCTGGCTGTTACACAGTTGGTAACCAACTTCGACCATCTTATTGGGATTCTCACATTCCTTTGTTGTTTCCCCATGTTGTTCCTGTTTTAAGCCATGGTAACTGTGTTCTACCCGCTTTAGACAGCTGCTTGATCGTGCCACGTCAGCGTTCTTCAGATAGTTGTCGTTTGTTATTCCCAGCTGTTGCAAAATAGCCCGCTTTAGATGGTTGCTATTGCTGACTGTAGCAACTACGTAGTTGCTGCTTCTGGTGTTGCAGCAACTGTGTAGTTGTTGTTTCTGGTGTTGCAGCAACTGCGTAGTTGCTGTTTCTGGTGTTACAACAACTATAAATTATAATTCCTGCGGACTTAAGACAATTACTTGGCAACTTAGTCAGCTTTTCCAAAGATAAATATAAAGATACTCACGAATATGCAATGAACAATTAAACATATAGATATGCGGAAAGTTACTTCGTACCTTGGGGTGATTAAGTCATTATGTAATCAAAGCTTATAACTTATGACTGAAAAGGATAATATTATCGCAAAAATATAAGGTCAAAATTGGTTAATTCTGAGTCCTAACATCCCCCCCAACTGAAGAGATTGCATGTCCTCATGCAATGTTTACTCTGAGTCCGAGTCGGAGTACTGGGATGAATAGTGTAGATTACTGAGACAATAACTATAGGAGGTGACATCAAACTTCTTTCTGAACCCACAGACAGTCTGTATATGCCTCCATGCTGCTGCTTCTTCCTTGTTGGATAGTCCAAACTGGCCCTTATATTGTTCACCAGATAGCCATAGAAGTGGAAATTTGAATCTGTAGCCCATCCAGCTTTCAGCACAGTGTTGCATGCATCTAATATAGTAAGGTACCCTTGTGAGTGCTATCTGTAAATTTGATGGATTATAAGGGTGATATTCTTTCCTCTCTTTGGGGCAGTTTTCCCAAACAAATTGTTTGCCTTAACAGCCAAGGGTGCCTTGGTTTTCAGATAGTGCTGGAAGTCTTTCAGGACTATTGCTTGTAGTTGCCTGACGTGGTCTTTCATATCAGGATCTTTTATCATTATTTGATGCTGTGCAATGAAAGTGGTTGCGTTCTGTGGTTCAAACCTAATCCACAGAAGGCAATTCTGTTCATTATGTTGAGTTGAGATAAAGGCGTTCTGCCATGTAAGCTGGTTGGCTAAAAAGGAGATGAAAGCTCTCAGCTGTATGTCGCCAACCACAGGTAGCATATTCCTGTTTCTTTCTTCGGACATGGCTTCATTATGGAGATAAAGATCGCATAACAGGTTTTGATCATTTTTAGGTGCCTCTGCAAAATTTTGCATAAATTGCTCTGATGTAACCACTTGATGAGGTCTACCTTCTCTTACAGCCTTTATCTGTAAAAATTCTAGTCTTTCCCTCAAAAATGTTGCATAATTAAAAGAGGGTTTCCTTGTGGCAAGTATTCTTTGGAATAATTCAAACATCTCGGACAATCTGGCTTTTAATTCCGTAATTTCTTTGTATTGAGATCTACATTGCTCAAGTGCTTCCCAGTTCCTATATGCATGATTGAACTAGGTCCCTTTTTGCTGTTGGAATGCTTTTCCTTGTGACTACTCATATTCTCTCCACCATTTTCCTTTTAATTCTTGAAAACTATCTATTTCTATGCATACATCATTAACAGAGGGGAACTCTATTTGTGTAAAGGCATCAACAAGGATAATCTGCTCTGTTGGAGTAGACTGGGATAATCCAACATCTTTCTCTTCATTTCCAGCTAGTGTCTCTTCCTCCTGTTTTACTAATTCATTTTGTTCCATGGTGATTTGGGTGGGACGGGGTGAGTCTGTACCTTTTTCCTCATTTCCTGATTCTTGTGTAAGTACTTCTTCAATAGCAATTTGGGTAGGCCGGGGTGAATCTGTATTCTCCTCTTTCTTATTCCCTATTTCTTCCTGCATAGTTTCTGGGGAACTTACTGGTTCTTGTGTGTTAGTAAGCTCTTCAGTTTGATCTTGTGCAGTTTCTAGGGAACTTACTAGTTCTTGTGTGTTAGTAAGTTCTTCAGTTTGATCTTGTGCAATCTCTGGGGAAGTTACTGGTTCTTGTGTGTCAGTAAGTTCTTCAGTTTGGTCCTGCATCTTCTCTGGAGAGCCTGTTGGTTCTTATGTGACAACAGGTTCTTCTATCTACACCTTCTCTGGAGAGCCTATTGGTTCTTGTGTGTCAACAAGTTCTTTTATTTCAGTAGAGAATTGTGGCATTTCCGTCTGTGCAACAACAGGCTCTTTTGTGTCATCTACAACAACGGAGGCTTCCTTCATTGGTTCTTCCACTACCTTATATCCTGCTTGAGTATATATTTCACCACAATTGGTACACATATATTCATTATCCTTAATTTTCTCTGCTGCAGACGCTACTTGTGCTAAAACATGCAGGCTGAATTCATTCTGATATGCTTTTTTGACCCTTATTATTTTCTCCTGATAATCCTGAATCTGAGATTTCAGAAATTCAATTTCTTCCTGCAGGGCAGGTATGGTAGGCTGGTCTTGCGGAGCAGTGGACTCTAGTGGAGGCAGAGGTTGTGTTTCATCATTTTGATCAGTATTCCCCAAAGGTGGTTCTTGTGTGTCACCTGGGGTAGTGGTTGTTTCTTGTGTTGCAGCCATTTGGTCACTATTACCTTGGGTGTCGGTAGCTGGTTCTTATGTGTCAGCTGTCTTAAAATATGATGTCACGAAGCTATGAACACTCTGCATCTCAACTTCCGAGGGTGAGGGAGAGGATTTTTGAGGACCGGTGGGAGTGTGGATCCTTAAAGTGATGGGTGGTGAACTGGAGGGGTTAGGAGATTCAGCTGCTACCGATGACCGAGTTCTTCGCTTTGGTAGAAAAGCAGGGAATTCAGGCATTTTTCTCTTCGGGCCAACTTCCTTTAGGATAGGGATAGTAGCCGGAGCAATAGGTGCCTTAGCTGAAACCCTAGTTTTTCTTCTTTTCGATGGGGTTTTCTTTCTCTACTGCATTTTTCGTTTAAGCAGGATAATGGGGATATTGTCCTCGGAATCATCAGTAGAAATGCCAAGTATGGAATGGAAGAATTGGTTCTTTTGGGAGATGGGGTTGTTCTTGCGGTCATTTCTACTGCTGCTTGTTCATTCTTAGCAACTTGCGAGGATGTTTGGTGGAGTTGTTCAGGAATGTGCTCTGCTTGCTGAGGGTTTTCTAGAGGAATTTGTTCAGGCATGTCCTTCGTTTGCTGAGGAAGTTCATGTTCCGGTTGTGGAATTTCTGCCTCCTGATGGGGATTAATGGGGAGTGGAGGGTTATTTAGAGCGAGGGCTCTATTATTCAGCAATTGGGCTAAGCGGTGATGTTTTAAGGAAAGAAGTGGACGCTTTGCGTTAACAGCATAACGTGACATGTTTTTGAGACAACCCAATAAATAATATGGCATGTTTATTAACTGACCATTTCTCAAATGATTCAACAGGATAAAATCGTGCTGGTAAATTACCCGGTAGCGGCCTTCACACGTGAGGTATTGCTTGACAAATTCAGCGACTCTCGGCCACGGTTGAGGTAACGACCGAAATGCTATGCCTCTTCCCTTGGGCTCTACCTGCTCGCCTGGTCGGAGAAAATCCTGCTGCGCATTAAGAATCAGGTGCTTTCTGCTGAACCACCATATGCCATTAGCTGGTAGCCCGGTAGCTTGGGCTATAACTTCCTCCATGACTGGGATTTGAACTCCTTGGACAACAGAGAATCCTTCTGTTAAATTGCATGCAAATTCAAGGACTTGTTGTGCATTAAAGTCCGGAAGTCTCCTGAAGTACTCTATCCATCCTGCTTGCAAGAAAATTTGATAAATGTCTGGATAGAGTTCAAGGACTGTTGTCGTGCCAGGTTCATGTGCAATGAGGGTTCCTCCCATGGCTGTTGTTTCAGTGAATTTCAGAGTTCAGAGCCGAGCTTCCAATTTCAGTTCAGAGTAAAATGTCACAAATGGTAACATGCGGTGATAGGGTGGCTTTTACATATTACCGGGAGAGTTAAGGGTGGCGGCAGTTGGCGTGGTATATCATTATAAGAGTTGCTTTGGTAATCCCCCCCCTCCTACGTGTAAGTGATATGATTGGAAGTATAATTAATTGTTAGTCCTATCAACTTCTCCGCATTATCTATTATTTAATGTCCATTCATAATCATGCGTACCTTCGTATTTTACCTTTTTGATTGCTGCGTCAAAAAGTCTTATCTTGTCTTCTGCTGGGTCATAATGATTACCGCAGATCTAAAAGGGTGGGAATACCGGCGATTTGTAATGATAATGACGGAAAGTGATAGTAGGGTGCTATAATCATCACAAGAAGTGGTATATTTTATCAAAATTTGTCCTTGGGGTTGAAGTGGTAAGACTGGTGTGCATGAGGGAATTTGCTGGGAAGGGTATTTCGTGATTGGGAAGCAATGTTGTAGCACCGGGATTGGTTTTGCAGCAACAGAAAATTGCTGTTGTGGCAACAGGGAATGATGTTATATCATCGGGAAAAAGACATTTGTAAAAACGGGAAATGTGCTGGAGCAATGGAAATGGTGTTGCAGCAACAGAAAATTATTGTTGTAGCACAGGAATGGTGTTGCAACAACGGGGAATGGTGTTGCAACAATGGGGAATGGTGTTGCAGCAACGGGGAATGGTGTTGCAGCAACGGGGAATGGTGTTGCAGCAACAGGAGTTCCGAGTCCGCAAAGTAATCCCTTTGAAACTTTTGTTTTCAGCTACTTCCCAAGCTAAAATCTGAAAAATACTGAAATGTAATATCACAATCCTTGGCAGGATTTATTAATTTCTTAAAAAAAAAAAAATATATCTAACCTAAAAAAATTACATAAATAATAGAACTCAAGTGCTTTGAGGGGCAGCAAGTTCCCCTGGAAAAGAATATTGTTTTATTGCCATGCAAGTGGCTTTAAAATCTTCCTTGGAAGTCGGCCACTGATATAACCGAAGTCGGTAGCCATTCACTAACAGTGGTATTCTGCTCCCATCAATTGTTAAAAGTCTAATTTTTCCATTTGGAAAAACAGCATCCACTTCACACGGCCCTAACCACCTTGTTCTTAGCTTCCCTTGAAAATTCTTGAAACAGGAATCATAAAGTAGAGCCCAGTTACCTTTCTGGAACTGCTTTTGCTTGATGGTTTTGTCATGCCATCTTCTTCTTTGTTGTTGTATCATCGTTGTTTGATGGACGGCATCCAGTCTTTTCTCATCCAATTCCTGAAGCTGTTGCAACCTAGTTGTCTGTGCATCAGTTAAATCAAGGTTAACAGCTAAGGAAGTTCTTAAGGTTTTGATCTCAAACTCTACAGGGAAAATAACATTCTTTCCAAAAACTAATTCATAGGGTGAAAAGCCTGTTGTATTCCTCCAAGTGGTTCTATAGGCCCATAGAGCCTCGGGCAACCTCTAAAACCAGTCCCTTCTATTCTCCTCTATTGTTTTTGTCAAGATGGCTTCAATGACCTTGTTGGTACTTTCCACCTGCCCATTTGCTTGGGGGTGGTACGGTGTAGTAATTTTGTGCTTGATATGATATTTTTGGAGCGTATTTTTGAAGCCATGAGAATTAAAAGGAGGTCCTCCATCAGTGACTAATTCTCTGGATAGTCCAAATCTAACAAAGATTTCTTCAAATAAGAATGTTAGTACTGCTTCTTCATTAGCTTTAATGAGTGCTTTGGCCTCTACCCATTTAGTCATATAATCCGTGCATACTAATATGTACACTCTTTGATTAGATGGAGGATTAATGGGACCTATAAAATGTAATGCCCATTTCTCAAAAGGTTCAAGAGTTACCGGGGGATTAAGTGGCATTTCATCTCTATGGTTAGGCTGGCCCATTCTTTGACAGTTGTCGCAAGCCTTCACATATTTTCTAGCATCTTTAAAAAGTGATGGCCAATAATAACCCATTCTAAGTACCTTGTGTGCTGTTCTTTTGTCTGCAAAATGTCCTCCACAAGGGCCATCGTGACAAGCTTTTAGTATGTCATAAATCTCGTCTTCCCCAATGCATCTCCGGATTTCTTGATCTATTCCTGTGTGGAACAGACATCCGCTTATCCAGCTGTACCTAGCGCTCTGCTGAATGATTTTCCTTTTTTCTCTGTGCAATAGGTGTGATGGTAATTTTCCTGCAACTAAGTAGTTGGCAATATCTGCGTACCAAGGTGAGTGGGCAGAGACTGCAAATAAATACTCATCGGGAAAAGAATCATCTACTGGAATATTTTCATTAGTTTTCAATCGAGAAAGAAAGTCAGCAGCTACATTTTCTTTTCCTGGTCTATCTACAATTGTGATATCAAATTCCTGTAATAACAGTAACCATCTAGTGACTCGGGCATTTGTAACTGTTTTATTCATTAAGTATTTAATGGCCGAGTGATCGATATGCACAAAAGTAGTATAACCAGTGATGTAATGCCTAAATTTGTTGATAGCATAAATAACTGCTAGAAATTGTTTCTCAGTGACCGTGTAATTGAGTTCTGCGGGTGTCATGTTTTTACTAATGAAGTAAATGGCATAGGGAAGACCATTTTCTTCCTGTCCCAGGACAGCTCCAATGGCAGTGTCTGAGGCATCAGAGGATATGTGAAAGGGGAGTGCCCAATCTGGTCCTCTCAAAATGGGAGCTATGGACAACTGATGTTTAAGCTGATCAAATGCTTTTTCACAGTCATCAGTCCACTTAAATTCAGTGTTTTTCGTTAATAACACAAACAGAGGGGAAGCTATCGTAGAAAAATATTTGATAAATCTTCTGTAGTACCCTACATGTCCTAAGAAGCTCCTTACTTCTGTCTGGGTTTTGGGAATAGGGAGGGTCAAAATTACTTGTATTTTTGCAGGATCGACTTGAATTCGTAATAATGAAACGAAGTAGCCTAATAGAATGCCTTCATTCATCATCATATGACATTTCTCAGTACTTAAGGCAAGATGTGCTTCAATACACCGCTTAAGTACTTTTTCAAGATTCTGCAAAGCATCTTCAAAGGTTGTTCCATAAGGAGTAAAGTCGTCCATAAAAATCTCTAAAGAATCATTTATCATATCAGAAAAGATACCTATGACCGCTCTCTAAAATGTCGTTGGTGCATTACATAGCCCAAATGGGAGAACCCTGTAAGAAAAGGTCCCCCAAGGGCTAGTAAAGGTGGTTTTATCCTGGTCCTGGGCTGCAATCCTTATCTGATTATATCCACTAAATCCATCCAAAAAGGAAAAGAACTTCTTACCAGCTAAGTTATCTAATACCTGATCAATGAATGGTAACGGGAAATGGTCCTTTTGAGCGGCCTTATTTAGGGCTCTATAGTCTACACATACTCGCCATTTCCCATTTTTCTTGGGTACTATTACTAGTGGAGAAACCCATTCACTATCGGATATGGGGTATATAAATCCTTCATTTAACAATTTTCGAAGCTCTTCTTTCACTATTTCCCTTAGATTGGGATTCATCCTTCTTTGGGGTTGACAAACTGGTCAGGATCCTTCTTTAATATAAATACGGTGAGTGCACAATTCAGGGGAAATCCCTTTCATGTCTGTATAATCCCAGGCGAATGCCTCCTTATTTTCTTTAAGTAGCTTCATTAACTGTTGTTTTTTATCATTTGTTAGGTTAAGATTTATATTTAATGTTTTACCTGGTTCGATTTCTACTGTCACACTTTTGGAAGGACTGCCAGCTAGTATCTGAGATAAATTTTCAGTTTCAAGGTTGTGTTGGGATTCTGATTCTAGGATTGTAGTGAGGTGATTATGTATCTCTGAGCTAACCGAAGAAGGTTCAGAAATAAAGTTGCCGATTAATTCATCTTCGGTTGAGTTTTTGAGAGTTAAATCTTGTCCGATAGTTAAAATAGGTTGGGTTTCCTCATCCTCATAGTCTACCCATATTGAATTATCATTATTAATCATGGGTGGGGCATGAGGATAAAGAGTCAACTGTTTAGTTTCTTGCCCATTGGATATTGTCATGGATCCATATCTACAGCTGATGAAAGCATCTGTTGTAGCCAACCAAGGTCTTCCTAGAATTAATGGATGAACCCCAACTTTGTTTTAGTTTGTAACACCACAAAGTCGGCTGGGTAATTCCAAGATTCTACAGAAATTACCAGGTCTTCGATCACTCCTTCTGGTTTAATTGTAGAGCGGTCAGCCAGCTCTAAAATGGTTGGAGTTTCCCTGATTAAGTGTTTCAACTGCAGTAATTGTGTTGTTTCAAGTGTCATAATATTTATTGCAGCACCTAGATCCACTAGAACTTTAGAGACAAAGGTTTTTCCGACCTGAACTGTTACTGTAGGGTGACCAGGGTCACCATATTTCACAGGGGGTTCTTTTTCTGTCATTAGAGCAGTCAGTTCTCCCATCACATGAACTGTGAGGGGTTGCTTGACTTTTCTTCCAGGTTTCCTGACACAAATATCCCTAACAGTTATGACGTAGATAGGGACATCTCTTAGTGCTTGCAATAATGGGATTTTGACATATAAATTCTGCAGTTCTCCTAAAAGATTAAAATCTGGTGGCTCAAACGTTTTACTAAGAGTCAGTCTTTCAGGGAAGGGTGGTTCAGCTGTTTGGATAGTCTTGTTAGGAGATGATTCAAGAATTTCAGTATCTTTATTGGATGAATTTTCCCTTCTAGTTTCTTCTTTTTCAGAGTCAATAATGTCATCTATGATGGGTTCAACTATCCTCCCGGAGCGTAAATGGATATCATTACATTGCATAGGGAGGGCAGGTTGACTTTGAATGTCGATTACCTGCAAGGCTTTATTATTGTTTGGATTGGGGTTAGGTTGCACAGGCAATTGGGGTCTCATTGATTGGTTATTCTGCAGAGTATTGGATGGTAAGGAAAGAGACTGTTGTTGTTGAGGAAATGGTATCTGTTGGGCTGCCCAATTTGGATTCCAATGATTAAAATACAGTTGTTGGGGAGCCCAAGGATTCCATATAGTAGGATCAGGAAAAGGGAGATTTGGTTGCTGCATAAGTGGAAAATTCATTGTATTAAAGGGTGGGTACTGCATTTGGTTCATGGGTGGGTAGTTTGTTTGAAAAGGAGAATTATTATTCCAATGACTGAATGTTGTGTTAGAGATCATACCTTGTCTTTGTGGCCATTGCCTCCTCTGTGTCATCAGGTACACTGCTTCAGCCTCTTCTTCTGTTGTCTACAATGCTGCTTTGATTCCAGGCAGAGAGGGGCATTGCTGGGTTTCATGGTCCTTTTCGCAGATTGTGCAGATAGGCATCTTATTCAGTGGGCATTCCCTGAGTGGGTGTTTTCCTCTGCATTTAGAACAGAAAATAGCTAAAGCAGCTTCTGCTTCCGCCTGTTTCTTCTTAACCTACAAAGCATCAATTTGTGAAGCCAAAGAACTTAGCATTTCAGTTTTAAATTCTTCCAATAAGTTACCTATTTCGGCTCTTGTTGCTCCTCCACTGGCTGACTTTTGAACTCTTGAATACACATTATCCCTGTTCTTTGATCTGTTCCCCGCTCCTCTTGAGAATCTCATGCAGAGATTAATAATTTGATCAAATGACTCTTTGGAAATGTCCCCTTTTCCCAGCATGTTCAACATGTCCAAGCAGTCATCTCTTACCCCTTTCAGCAATATGGTTTTCAGAATATATTTACTCATATTGGGGTGGTCAGACCTCTACAGATTATACTGCAGTCTTTCCACAAAATCTTCTAAGCTCTCGTCCTCCTTCTGAACCATTTTAAACAATTCTTCCTTCCTTTCTCTTGTTCGACAGTAGTCTTGATATTTGGCCAGGAATCCCTCTTTCATCTGGTCCCAGGTGGTGATTGCCTGAGCTCCCAAGCTCATGAACCACCTCAACGCGTTCCCTTTTAGTGTTGCTGGAAACAGTTTTAGTTTCTGATTAGGACTCACATAATCATAACTTCTGCATAGTATATCAAATTCAAAGAGGCATTCATCTGGGTCTTCAGAGGATAACCCATGGAAGTTGAGTAATGCTGAGAGTGGAATGTTCTTCACAGGGTTCGTTCCTCTCGGGAGGTCCCCAATAGGGAATTCTAGGGTAGAGAGTGAGTTCTCCCCCCTTCCTTCTGTTCTGTTATCCTCCATTGGTCTTTCTCCTGAATCGCTTACTTTATCTTCTGTATCTTCTGTTTCTTCAAGTTCTTCTACCAGTTCCTCAGTGTATTCCGGTACTTCCAGCTTCCTTTCAGGTCCTAGTACTTCCTCCGTCTGTCGATCCGTTTGTGAGGAGTATTGGATTTGAGGTCTCCGGGAACTCGTCCTCTGTGATGTTTCGGCCTTTGAGATGATTTCGTCAATAAAAGTCTTTCTTCCTCCCTTGCCGCCTGTGGAATTAGGTTTCTTTCGTCCTCTCATGCACCTGTTATTTTCACAAAGAAATCATTAACACTTTTAGAAATCTTTAGTTGCCTTCCCCGGAAATGGCACCAAAATGTTGGCTAGTTGAATTGTTTATTGATTAAACAATCAAGTACCGCATTAATTGTCAACCTGGGGAAGTCTTTTTATTCCAAAGGCTACCGCGTACTGTATGTACTTAATTGTAAAAGCATTAAGAGCTGTAGTATACATGATTCTTATGCTAAGTTATCACAGTACTGATAAAATAAAAGTAATTAATTAAGATTACGAATCTGGAAAGCAAAGAGATGGATGCTCTGTTGGTAGAGGATCGGGACCCTATCCTCCAAGTGAGGACGTTCAGCACCTGCCCCTGTAATCAGATTGCTAATACACAATGCATTCTAATTCACCGGTGAAATACACTTGCACAACTTCAAGCAATTAATGAAACAGAGTACTAGCAAAATGGAAATACTAGAGGTAATTCTACAGAATCCAAACAAAGTATCAGCAGAAAGAAACTATCACGGACTTACACACTTGATAGAAAAGTAAATGGGTGAATCTTGTGAGGAAGGTGGGCCCAGTCCCTCTCACAAGATTCCCCAGAACATAAAGGCTAGATTAAGTGCTCAGAACAATCTTCTATTCATCTGCCAAAAGATTCAAGTACAATAAAGTTCAGACTTGCTGATGTCTCTCAAAATCTCACTTACAAACCATCCTCCCTCTTCTAATGTAGATGTCTCCCCTTTATAGAGGAGACATCTATTACAATAGATTATTACAGTTCATTCGGTTAACCCGTTCTATCAAAAATAAGAATTACAGAATGTTGTTACAACAATATAATAATATATTATTTCTTAGGTTCTGGTTGTTACACAACTGGTAACCAACTTCGACCATATTCTTGGGATTCTCGCATTCCTTTTCTGTTTCCCCATGTTGTTCCTATTTTAAGCCATGGTAACTGTGTTCTACCTGATTTAGACAGTTGCTTGATCATGCCATGTCAGGGTTCTTCAGATAGTTATCGTTTGTTATTCCCAGCTGTTGCAAAATAGCCCGCTTTAGATGGTTGTTGTTGCTGACTGTAGCAACTGCATAGTTCCTGCTTCTGGTGTTGCAGCAATTGCGTAGTTGCTGTTTTTGGTGTTGTAGAAACTGCGTAGTTTCTGTTTGTGGTGTTACAGCAACTATAAATTATAATTCCTGCGGACTTAAGACAATTACTTGGCAACTTAATCAGCTTTTCAAAATATAAATATAAAGATACTCACGAATATGCAATGAACAATTAAACATATAGATATGCGGAAAGTTACTTCGTACCTTGGGGTGATTAAGTCATTATGTAATCAAAGCTTATAACTTATGACTGAAAAGGATAATATTATGGCAAAAATATAAGGTCAAAATTGGTCAATTCTGAGTCCTAACAACGATCTGCAATATTGCGAAGCAAATCATAAAATCACTTTAACACAAATCTAAGGGCTTAGAGTTCTATGACAGTAATTTCCATTGTTCAATGCAAAGTTATGAGCATTAAATTTTAGCTTTATGATCCATTAGTATTTATTTATTAAAAATGATTCAGATCAGGGTAAAAGGACCATCTCATGCAAATTGATATATTTGATATGATTTAAAGAATTAAAAGCTTTCCTATCACCTTATTTTTTCATTATTCACTATCATTCTTATCGTATCTTTGTTCTCTCCTTGCAATTTTTAGGAGCAGTACGTAGAGCAGCACACAGAGCGTAATGGGAAAGAAAGGCAAGGCTCCTTCCTCTAAAAGGTCAGAAATGACTTCGTTATTCACATATACCACTTGTACTAAGGAAGCAGGGATATCTATCTGGGAAGCCATGTACCGACTATTAGAAGAGGAAAACCTAAGAATTATGGAGGTCACAGTTATAGCAGATGGATGTGGCTCCTCTGAAGTGTCCCTAACTAAGCTTGCATGCTCGTTTCTACATCGTATTGTGGCGAGGACAAAGATATTTCCCTACACTGATATGGTTAAATGGGTCATAGATCATGTAGATATCTCTGATAGAGAGTTCAATACTGCCAATCAACTAGTCATGGGGTCATTTACCCCAAGCAATTTGAGACACATGTATCACTTGCCAGAACCTCAAGCTTCCTACAACAACCAATTTGTAGAAAAATTCACCAAGGACAACAAAGATTTGGTGGAGTGCACAAAAAGCTGGTCTACCAAGGAGGAAACACTAAAGAAGGATAAAAATGGTATGTACACCACTGGCTCTCTTTGCTCTCCTTATTGATTTCCCGCCACAATGTTTTGTAGATTGTTTGGAAGACTAAACATCAATAAGTTTTCATTAGAATGGATTCCCTTATTGGATGCGGCCACCAATGCCACCATAATGGATTGGCCCCAAATTTTATCAGATAATTTGGCCTCTGCTATTTTAGGATATCGAACTAAAAGAAGTTTTGCTCAAACGGTTTACCCTCCATTCCTTTTAAGTGCCTACGTCATGGACGCCATTAGTTTTGCCTCCAATTTTCCTATCATGGGGTGTAAATGGACAATACAAAACCCTCTTCCTATTCGGGTTTATCACAAAGAACTACGGGAATCCAATTCCATCCCACATTTATACAAGATTTGTCATGGAGTGATGCTCCCTATTCATAGAATGATTTACAACAAAGACGCCTCGAGATTCTCCCCGAAAGCTAAAGTTGACATTCTCCCTATGGGAAAATGGTTTTGGGAGGACTTATTCATGTACATCAAGGTATTTGGTAGCATTACTTCCCCTCACATCCTTCCTTTGTATGTCCCTGACAAACTAAAGGCCAGGGAAATAGCTTACCAGACCTGTGGTGTGAGGGGAATGAGAAAAGTACTCCAGGATTCTAAGAAGGCCATTTGGCCTCAATTCCCTAAAGTCTACGGGGATTTTTCATTATTTGATTTAGGTCATGCTTTTAGAGAGGTTGATAATATGTAGTGTTTACAGCTACCAAAGTTCTCGGGGAGGCAGTACAATCCCTTTAGTGTTGTAAAGAATTTTACCACAGCGGTCAAAATAAAATTCTTTATCAATGAAGAGGATTCCTTTGAAGATGTCTTTCTGCAGAAGCACACTTTTAGAGAGGTCTTACATATGACACAAATTCAGTTTGATCAATAAAAACTTCAAGAGTTTAACAATTATAGAGAATAGATGTTAAAAAGGGTCCCATTAGACAAATTGCGTATGGAACCAATAAGGGAGCCCACTCCCAGTATTAGCATAAGTGGAAGTTCAAAAGGAGATAAGTCTAAATCTAATCCCAAAAAAGAACTGGCTGAAAATTCCAATGATCAGTCCAAAAGTGAAAGCAACAGAAGTGAAGGGTTAGTTAAAGATACAACTCAATCTATAGAGAAGCCTGATCAGCAAGTTTTGTCCTCAGAACAAACTAAAACTCCCACTTCCCTTCCAAAGCCAACAAATCCACTTGTAGTGGATCTAGAAAAGGAATGGGAAATTTTAATGAGTTAATCAACACTGAGGAATAGAGCATAGAGCCACCGAGAAACCCAGGAGAGACAACCACAAAAATGGTGGTTGAAGGGGTTACCAATACTCAAGAGACAGATCATATTCCTGTTTCTCCATCATCAGAAATCATTCTAAAAATAGAGGATATTCCTTCTCTAGATGTATTTTATAGCCCGAAACATAAGGCTGTCATCAGGAGTCAAAGGAAGAAAATAAAAATAGATGTCGTGCTCTCTCCAAAGGCTGAACCTCTAGATGTTATGTGCAAAGACCCAGCTACATACCCATCAGAAAACCTAACTAGACTCTCTCAGATTGCAAGGGCATATGATTTTGCAACAATTGATAAGGCAACTAAAGTTCAAATGATATTAAAAGAAAAGGAGGATAGGATGCTATTTTTGGAATAGCAACTACAACAGGCCGACATTATTCAAGAAGCAGAGGTACAATTGACAAAAATTCAGTAGGACTTCCAACAAATGCAATTGGATTATCAGAGTAACCTGACCAATAAAGAATAACAGTTACAGACCATGATAGGACTGCCTAAGGATGATGCTAAGATTGAAGAATTTTTCATAGAATCACTTGCTCTTAATATCCAACTCTTGCAACAGGAAGAAACACTTTATCAAAATATCTCGCAATGGAATTCCCATTGCGAGAAGAGCGATAACATTACAAATCAAGTCGTAGATTTATGACTTGATTATGATTCAATTTTTAAGAAGGTTTCTAAATTTTTGAACTCAAAAAAATTAGATGAAAGGAAAAGAGGGGAATTGCCCAGAATCGATGAATCTCATAAAGAAATGTTATTCACAAAATGGGATTCCCATCTTAAAAAAGCAGAGCAGGCGATGGAGGAAGCAGTGACAGTAGCAAACAACGTTATCAAGTGCATCAATGAAAACCTACACAAAGAAAATTTAATATTAGAGGCCACTCCAGGATTCCTCCCAAAGGCACAAAAACTTTAAACAAAGTTGAAACAAACAACAGAGGAAAAGGCTGAGTCAATTAAACAGGTAAATAGGTTAAACTGGACACATACTGGCAGTAATTGGTAAAGCCACATAGCTAATGGATGACCCTGAAATGTCTCATAACCTCCATTGAGAAGATAGTGCGAATGCTCACCAATTCCACATTTGCAGGTCAATTAAAAGTTGAGGTCGGCCAACCAACACTCTTGAAGCCAATGCTGGATATTTGCAACTTAAAATAAAATATGCATAATTTATCATAGATACAGTTTAGTTTTATTTTTAGTTTATTTTTGCTTAAAATGAGGAAGGTGGTTTAAACCTCCTCGTCTATTTTTGTAATAGTTATTTTTAGATTTAATTAGAGTAGTATTTAAACGCCTCCATGCATTTAGAGAGGGGTCCAAAATTTTATCAAAAACAATTCTTCAGAATGTGCAGTTTGTCCCACACTAGGGAGGTTTTGATAAAATGAATGGAACGAGATTTATTTTTATATGAGTTTGATGTCTGCTACTCAAAATGCACTTTTGTACTCTTAGTGGATGTTGAGTTATTTGAAGATAAATCTATATTGCTGAAGCTCATGAGAAGAACCTATTACCAATGGTATTTTTATCTCCTAATACTTTTTGCTTATGTGCCAAGTGATAAATTATTTTTAGTTATTGGTATATGAAAGTATGAATGTTCAGTTGTCATTATTGCACTTCTGTATGGTGATAACTATTCTTTTTATTCTAAGTATATGAATAACTCTTATGCGATATGTTTCTCGTAATTATTTCGGTTAATTTCTTATATGAAACAATCATTTTTAATGGATTCCTTTCTAGTAGTGATTGAATGACTTTCATTACCAATTTTTGTTGGAAATTAATTTCAATCGCATAAGTGAAACGTTACTCCTGGGATAGTTTAAAGTTAGATGTTTTCTTTCATTAGAATAAATTGCACATGTTCGTTAAAGAGAGATTAGATTTAGAATAAGCATTTACCCCATAAACCCAAAAAGAAAAACATCATCCTGATACCATACCATCATAAACAGATTGGGGAACTGGTCCCGTCACCCCCAGTCAGAGCCAATATTCCAAATGGAAAAGGAGTTGCTTTCAAGGTCCAGACCGGGTGGTTATTCACCTTGTTGTAGACCCAATTTTTAGGCCTTCAACATATTTTGGCACTAGAAGGAGGGCTTGAACTATGAATGGCAAGTGAATTCAAATCCATAACTCATTCTGAGAGTAAATCTCCCTCAACATCTCCCCCGACTTCTCCCTCGCATTCTGAATCTCCAATTTCTAAGAGAGAATTTGAGAAAACAACAACCACTACTGAAAACTTGAACATCTTTGAAACATCTAGTCTTGAACTTCCTAAAGTTCAGTCTTTAAGCTTCAAGGATTTTCAATATCACCACAGATATCTGAGATATCTCAGGGCAGTGTAAGTTTGCAATACATTCCTTCCCATCCTCTTACCAGATTACAGAGTGAAAAGCTTGCTATTGAACCAATAGAATTCCCTCTGCCTAAAAGAAAAAGAGAAAGGAAGGCAACAGAAGGTTCTGATAGTGAGACTCTTTTGTCATCATCATCCATTTCATCTAATCCATTGCAAAGTCAACCATCCACTCCTCAACTCCATATTATTGTTCAACTGGGTACTGGAACTTCAACATCATCTTCCCAACCACTTGTAACTTCATCTGTGCTTTCCTCTGTTAGTATCTCAACAATGGCATAGAGACCATGGAACAATTGAGGGGTAGTCGCAATTCCTGCACCCTTGAGTCAATTGCTGGCTCATCCTGAAAAATGGTTGCCAAATTTTAACCCAGATACATGCATACTGGCAAAAGAACACATAAAAAACTTTATGTTGTCAATAAACTTAAATGGAGTTATTGAAGAAGACGTTGTTGTTAGGCTTTTCCCATATACCTTACAAGGAGCAGCTGGGTCTTGGTATTTTTCATTACCATCAAGATCCATTACTAGTTGGAATATTTTCCAAGAGCAGTTCTTGACTAAATTCGGTGATGGTAGGTCTACAGTGAAATTAATTAATGATCTCTCAAATCTTAAAACTGAATCAAGAGAACCTATCAAAGATTTCAACTCATGATTTAATAAGCTCTTAAATAAGATTCCTACAACACCTAAACCTACTGAAGAGGTTCGAAGTGAATGTTATATATCTGCCTTACCTTCGAAGATAGCAATCTTTGTAGATAGGGCTGCCAAGCCAACATTGGCTAAAAATATGAAAGAAGCGATAGGAGTGGAAAAACATATCCTAGCTTTAGAAAAGAAAAACTTTGTAGATGAAAGAAAATATAAAAATTTCGCTTTTAAAGATGAACCTAAGAAAAAACAATCAAAGGACCCATTTGCTTGGAAGGGTTACATAAAGTTTTAAAAACCATGTCCAATGAAATGGTTGATATTAAGAAAGAAGAGGCAGAGACCTCTTCCAAGAAACCTTTTTAACCTTTCAAGAGGAACCTTCAACAAATCCAAAGCCTCCAAACACTATAACAAACACATAATTAGAAGGAGAAGAAGAGGATGTTTTGAATGAGGAACATACTGATGATGATGAGGTTGTAGAGCTACAAGGATTGCGGGACTTCATTCTTCTAGATGAAGAAGATCAAGATGCATTACCAGTGACTACTAGAAGTAGAAATCAACTTGATCCTCCACAATCCAGTTCTAAACAAAGAAACCCAAGCCCAACTTCTAAAGATAAAATCGCAGGCAAGAAATCCTCACCAAAGGCGACTCAGACAAACCCAATCCAATTTGATTTAACAACTCCATCTAAAACACTTATCATTTCCGATGAAATGGAGTATAATATTGTTGAAGACATGAAGAAGACTAGGGCCAACATTATTTTTCATGAGCTGAGTAAATTAAAGCGTCAACAAAAACTACTTTTGAAAGAGCTGCATGCAGTACCTATTGTGTCTCTACCTGTTGCTGTAATATCACAAGCTACTCATGAAATGGGAAGACCTCTAACTAATTTGTCAAATAAAGTTGATCCAAATGACATTACTTTAATTGGAGGAAGGTCAGAATCCCATACTCCTCCATTCCTCCTTACCTTTGAAGTTTTCAAAAGAAAATTGCATAATTTTTTGGTAGACTCTGGTGCTTCATCTAATATTTTTCCTAAGATAGTTAGTGCAAAGTTAAATTTACAACCTCAAGAGTCTGCAGTACACATAGTACAACTAGATCAGTCTCAAGTCGAAGTAATCAGTGAACTTAATCAAGTTATTATAAGGCTTTCATCAAATCCAGAGGTATGTCAAGTCATTGATATACTTGTTGTAGATATTCCTGAGTTTTATGGATTAATTCTTAACAAGGAATGGTCAGAGAAGCTTCACGGTTACTTTGTGACAAACTAGTCACATACGTGGCTCCCTGACAATGGTAAACCAAATCAGATAATGGTTGAGCGAGAAAGACACCAAAAGTACATAGTAACGGAGTTAGAAGGAGAAATGAACCTATAGCATACAATAATAATATAATTGGAAACTATTTTGCTGATTCGTTCTTAGGGAATTTCAATGCTCATACTTCAACTTTTCTAGAAAATTCAGTTTTATCTCAGATAGAAAATTTCTCTCAAATGGATACTTCTAGATGCACTAATTTTGTAAATAGGATTGTAAATAAATCTTTGTTTTGGAAATTATTTTTTGATGGTTCTAAGTCTAATGATGGAGCATGAGTAGTTTGTATGTTGATTAGTGCAAAAGGAGAGAAAACCATTCTAACCTGTAGACTTGAGTTCGATTGCACAAACAATACTCCAGAATATGAAGCTTTGGTTCAAGGGTTATACAAGGCAATCAGGCTGGATATCAAATATCTACAACTTTTTGGGGACTCTAAGATTGTTATCAAGTAGGTAAGAAATATTATACATTGTCTATCAGGGCACTTGAAGCATTATCAATCATTAGTACAAGACCTGACTTCACACTTTATAGAATTAAATATTTCATCTATTCCTAGACTCCAAAATGCTAGTGCTGACCTCCTTGCTAATGTAGCTTCCAAGCTCATTCCCTCAGAAGACTATAGTCTAGACAGATTCTCAATCTAATTAATCTTTAGACCTTCCATCCTGGGTAATGTTACCAACCAGAGAGTTTTTAACGATGATCCTAATATTGTAATTTTTCTGACTTCAGAAGGCTCTTACAATAATTAGATAATTGATGAAGACCAACATGACAAGCAGCTAGAACAAGGAAGCACCAATAACGCTATACCCAAATATGTAGTCAAGTTGGAAGACCTATATGATTTAAATGACAAATTCAAAAGGTCCACCAATTCAAAATTTCAGAGTTCAACTTTGAGATATGAATTAGTGAACCTTGGGACTGACATAAAACCACAAAATGTCAACCTAGGTCTTAGTCTAATACCCGAGGAAAAGGCAGCTTTTATTCGAATTTTGAAATAGTATAAAAATGTCTTTGCCTAGAATTACGATGACGTCAAAACTTACGACACTTTAATCATACAACATACAATTCTGATGATCACCGACGAAAAGCCAGTCCAATAGAAGTTGAGGAAAATCCATCCTAATTTGGAAAGTCAGATTAAGTCTGAGTTGAACAAATTACTGAAAGCCAAAATTATTTTTCGTATTCGACATTCTAGATGGGTTTCCAACCTGGTACGATTTAGAAAGAAAAACAGATATATCCAGATTTGTATTGACTTTCGAAATCTCAATAAAGCCTGCCAAAAGGATAATTTCCACTACCCCCTATGGAACAGATATTACAAGCAGTTGCAGGGTCTGAACTAATGTCCTTTTTAGATGGCTTCTCAAGGTATAACCAAATTTTATTCCACCCAAATGATCAATTGAAGACGACATTTAGGACCAAATGGGGCACATATGCATATCAAAAGTTCCCATTTGGGTTGATTAATGATGGTGCCAAGTTTCAAAGGGCCATGGACATTGCGTTCAAAGGATTAGTGAATAAATCAGTGGTGATTTACTTAGATGACATATCAGTGTATTCTAAAAAATGTAGTAGTCACCTCAGAGATTTAAAGACGATCTTCCAACGATGTCAAAAGTATGGGATCTCACTTAATCCGAAAAAAGTCCTTTTTTCCATTAAGTGAAGGAAAGCTTCTCGGATTCATAGTATCTAAATATAGAATCAATATTGATCCAGATAGGATTAAGGAGATTCTGAGATATCCTTACCCCATAACAAAAAAACAATACAATCCTTCCTTGGTCAGATTAATTTCGTTAAAATATTTGTACCCAACTTCTCAAGTATTGTGTCACCTCTTGAACCAATGATTAAGAAAAATTCTCTCTTCAAATGGGGTTAGGCAGAACATGAAGCATTTAGCCTGATAAAATAAGCAATTATAAATGCCCCTTCTCTAGCGACTCCAAACTTTTCTGATCCCTTCATTTTGTATACATTTGCTTAGGAGAAATTGTATGTCGCAATACTCACACAAGCCAACCAAGATAAAGCCGAAGCTTGAATCACCTTCTTCAGTTCAAACTTGCAAGGAGCTGAATTAAATTATTCCAACGTTGAGAAATAGGCTTATGATGTATTCAAAGTGATCAAACACTTTAGATCCTTTCTTCTCAAGACTCATACAAAAATAATAGTACCATTTCTAGCGGTAAGAAATCTTTTGGTACCGAAATATGTGGGTGAAAAGAGAGAAAATTGGGTCACAGCCCTACAAGAATATGACGCTGAAATCAAGCTAGCAAATATTGTAAAAGATCAAGGCTTTTGCAGGATGTTGGTTGGAGCATCACTCATATCATAAATACAGTCCCCGAACAGTGAGGTACAAATGTATGAGGTAAGTCTAAACAATATTGAATCAAGATATGTTGATATCATGTTTTACTTAAAGAATTGATATGCTCCTTCACATTTGAATCATACAAATAAAACGGCCCTGAGATTAAAAGCTAAGCAATGTCAAATTGTAAATGATGTACTCTTTAGGATGAATTATGATTTTGTTCTTTTTAGATGCCTTGAGAAATCTGAAGCTGAAAAAGTATTGCAAGAACTTCATGAAGGACTAGCAGGTGGACATTACACAAGGGATGCGACAGCACACAATCTTTCGCACAGGATACTACTGGCCAACATTATTTAACGATGCACATAGCTATGTAAGAAGATGTCAGATTTGTCAAACTGCTGCTGGAAGATAGAGGAAACCTTAATTGCCATTACAGCTGGTCAACATCAATCAACCATTTGAACAATGGGGATTAGATATAATACGTGACATTGTTCCTCACTCTTCTAAACAGCATAAGTACATCCTTACAACTACCGATTACTTTACCAAATGCGTAGAAGAAGTTCCACTCAAGTCAGCCAACTCTAAGAGTATCATCGATTGTATAGATCAATTCATAATTACTAGGTTTGGCTTACCATTAGCTTTAATGTTTGATAATGCATCATATTTTTCTGGTAATGCTATGGCTGAATTTGCACTCAAAAGAGGTTTTAAATTGAAGTACTTTTCCAATTATTACCCACAATGAAATGGGTTGGCTTAATCAACAAACAAAAACCTTATCAGAATCATTAAATGGACTATTGATGAAAATCATAGAAATTGGCATGTCTTTGATGTACGATCTTTGGGCAGATCGAATAACTCAGAAAACTTCTATTGGCACTTCTCCTTTTAATTTATTTTATGGGAAAGAAGTGGTCCTCCCAACACATCTAGCTATTCCTTCTTTAGCCTTAGTTCAATTCATCGAAGAAACTCCTTCCTCATCCTTGTAACTAAGACAATTGTAGATCCTTAAGTTAGAAGAGGAATGAGAAATGGCCAAAATTACCCATGCACATCATCAACAATTAGTAAAGACTTCTTTTGATTCAAACATGGTATCTAGAAAAGATTTTTAGCTTGGAGACTTAGTATTGAAATGGGATACCATGAAGAGAAAGGCAAGCATACTAAATTCCAATGAATGTGGCTTGGACCATTCCAAATTGTTGAAATCATAGGTCCATCGACTTTCATGTTACAATACTTGGCAGGGAAAAGAGAGTCTTTACCTGTTAATGGGCAGATCCTTAAAAAATACTTTCCATAGAAGATGACCTCTTCTATTTTGTAAATTATTATTTTTAGTTTGTTTTTCTTTTTAATAATAAAACAGGTTGAAAATGTTTAACTTTGGTTTCCACGAAAAGAGTAGTGTCTCTTGTCAATTTTGTTTTTTTTCTTGTATAAGTGGAAGTGGTTAGGAAAATTAGTATTTATTTTTGAAACATATGGTCAATTGCTATAATTCTGAAATATTTTACTTGTTCTTTTGATTTAACTTTACAAGTTTTGATTAGGAAAAAAAAAACCTTAAGTATAATTTTGCCTCATATCAATCATGAAAAATATCAATAACAAGACAAACATTCTCTACAGAAAAGCTACGTTTAAATTCTACAATTTTCATCCAGAAGAACTCTTAAGGAACCAATGACTTCCTCCCCACTTTAGGAAATTGCAAGATTCAAAGAGTAATCCAGTTATGCAATTTAAACTTAAATAATAAGAGGTCTCATCAAGATCCGACTTATCATGATCATAAAGATTATAACTAACTGACATTGCCAAACTGCATACCAAAATAGGGTAATGACTCTAGCTTGTTTCAATCAAAATACAAGGGGTCTCATCACAAGCCAGCTTGTTCAGTTAAATTATAAATCAAGTTAATGGCACTACCAATTTTGGCCACCAAACTAAGACATTGTTCTTTAAGAATTAAAAGAAAAGAAAAAACAATAAGTTTATATGATGATTTATCTTTGAAAATTGCATACTTCTTAAGTAGGATACTAGATCATTGTTGGGTAACAGGGAACCCTATCAAGGCTATGAATTCCTGCTGGTAGCAGAGGCTCTACATATGACAAATGAGTACACCTAAATTGATCTACGGATATGTCTTTGTTTTTATCTTTATAAACCAAGTAATGACTAATGTAGGTATAATGACTAACTTTAGGAAGAAGATAACCAAAATTATGAAAATTGGAACAAGATGTTGTTATTAGTAAATAGCACTGTTTACCTTATATTTCTACAATAAAGTTTGATTTTTCAAAAACATTTATATTTTAGAAGTCTTAGAAAATTCAAAAAACCATCAGAGATAACTTGTTCTTTCAAGTGAATCGCCAATTGTTGTGACCATCAAGAACCCCCTTTTTATTAGTGTTAGCAATAACATTAATAAATGGGGACCCTTCTAAAAAAAATCAAAACTTAGTATTTAATATTGCTTTTTTTTTTAAATAAAACAAGATATCAAAGTGAGACTTGCTAAAACGTGTAAATTTACCTTTCCATACTTAAGTGCTATATTGCTGTAAAACCCAAGAAGAGTTTTGAAAGTGGAAAGTCTTAATTAATAGGTAAACCTTTCAAAAAATCGTTTTTCAAACAATAGTATCGCATCACAAAAACGCCATGGCATGCATCCCTTATATAAAGAACTCCTTGAAAATGCGATCTATGAGAAAGCAAGATCTAAGGCCTTACCACCTCATCGCATATCGCAGATTTCAAATTTTGCAGCGCCACTTAATCTAAAAATGCCCAAATATTACGAAATGCAATAAGCTTCTTGCAAATCGCATATCATAGCTGCCCGACGATTCAATGGTTGTTAGTGATAATAAGTTCTGTAATATCACGATCTGCAATATTAAAAGCAAATGGAAAAATTGCTTTATCACAAATCTAAGGGCTCAGAGTTCTATGACAGTACTTTCTGTCATTCAATGCAAAGTTATGAGCATTAAATTTTAGCTTAACAGTCCATTAGTAGTTATTTATTAAAAACGATTCGAATCAGGGTAAAAAGACCATATCACACATGGTGATATTTTTTATATAATTTAAAGAATGAAAAGATTTCTCGTCACCTTATTTTTTCGTTATTCACTATCATTCTTATCATGTCTTTGTTCTCTGCTTGCATTTTTCAGGAGCAATATGCAGAGCATCACATAGAGCATACTAGGAAAGAAAGGCAAGCCTCCTGCATCTGAAAAGTCCGAAATGACTCCCTGATTCATAGACATCACTTGTACTAAGGAAGCAGGGATATCTACCTGGGAAGCCATGTACTGACTATTAGAAGAGGAAAACATGAGAATTATGAAGGTTATAGTTACAACAGATGGATGTGGCTCCTTTGAAGCATCCCTAACTGAGCTTGCATGCTCATTTTTACATCGTATTGTGGTGAGGCTGAAGATACTTCCCTACATTCATATGGTTAAATGGGTCATAGATCACGTAGATATCTCTAATGGAGAATTCAACATGGCCAATCAACTAGTCATGGGGTCATTTACCCCAAGAAATTTGATACACATGTATCACTTGCCAGAAACTCAGGCTTCCTACAACAAGTAATTTGTAGAAAAAATTGCTAAGGACAACGAATATTTGGTGAAGTGCACAAAAAGTTGGTCTGCCAAGGAGGAACCACTAAAGAAAGATAAAAATGGTATGTATGCCACTGTCTCTCTTTGCTCTCCTTATTGTTTTGCTACTGCAATGTTGTGTAGATTGTTTAGAAGGCTAGATATCAATAATTTTTCATCAGAATGATTTCCCTTATTGGATGTGGCCACCAACACCACCATAATGGATTGGGCCCAAATTATCAAATAATTTGGCCTCTACTATTTTAGGATATCGAAATAAAAGAAGTTTTGCTCAAAGGGTTTACCCTCCATTCTTTTTAAGTGCCTAAATCATGGATGCCATTTGTTTTGTCTCTAATTTTCCTATCATGGGGTGGAAATGGACAGTAAAGAACCCTCTTCCTATTCAATTTTATAACAAAGAATTATGGGAATCCAATTTCATCCCACATTTCTACAAGATTTGTCATCGATTGATCTCCCTATTCATAGAATGATTTACAACAAAGACACCCCAAGATTCTCCCTAGAAGCTGAATTTGACATTCTCCCTGTGGGAAGATGGTTCGGGGAGAAATTATTCATGTACATCAAGATATTTGGTAGCATTAGTTCCCCTCACATCCTTTTCTTGTATGTCCTCGAAAAACTACTGGCCAAGGAAATAGCTTACCATACTTGTGGTGTTGGGGGAATGAGCAAAGTACTCAAGGATTCTAAGAAGGCCATTTGGCCTCATTTCCCTATATTCTGTGGGGCTTTTGCATTATTTGATTTAGGTCATGCTTTTTGGGAGGTTGATAACATGCTACGTTTACACCTACCAATGTTCCCGAGGAGGCAGTATGATCCCTTTTGTGTTGTAAATAATTTTACCACAGCGGTCAAAATAAAAGTGTTTACTAATGAAGAGGATTCCTTTGATGATGTCTTTCTGCAGAAGCACACATTCAAAGAGGTCTTACATATGGCAAAAATTCAATTTGATCAAGAAAAACTTCAATATTTTAACAATTATAGAGAATAGAGGTTAAAAGAGGTCCCATTGGACAAGTTGCGTACGGAACCAATAAGGGAGCCCACTCCCAGTATTAGCATAAGTGGAAGTTTAGAATAAGAGAAGTCTAAATCCAATTCTGAAAAAGAATTAGCTGAAAAGTCTGATGATCAGTACAAAAGTGAAAGAAGTAGAAGTGAAGCGTCAATTAAAGATACAACTCAATCTACAAAGAAGCCTGATTAGTAGGTTTTGTCCTCGAAATAAACTGAAACTCCAACTTCCCTTCCAAAGCCAACAAAGCCACTTGTAGTGGATCTAGAAAAGGAATGGGAAAATTTTAATGAGTTAATCAACAATGAGGAATAGATCACAGAGCCACCGACAAACCCAGGAGAGATAACCACATAAATGGTGGTGGAAGGGGCTACCAATACTCAAGAGACAAATCATATTCTTGTTGCTCCGTCATCCAAAATCGTACCGAAAATAGAGGAGATTCCTCTTCTGGATGTATTTTATAGCCCACAACATAAGGCTATTGTCAGGAGGCAAAGGAAGAAAAGAAAAATAGATGTCGTGCTCTCTCCAAAGGCTAAACCTCTGAATGTTCTATGGAAATACCCAACTACGGACCCATCAGAAAACCTAACTAGAATCTCTCAGATCACAAGGGCATATGCCTACAACAATTGATAAGGCAACTAAAGTTCAAACGCTATTAAAAGAAAAGGAGGATAGGATTCTATTTTTGGAGCAACAACTATAGCAGGCCAACATTAGTCAAGAAGCAGAGGTACAATTGACAAAACTTCAGTAGGACTTCTAGCAAATGCAACTGGATTATCAAAGAATTTTGACCAATAAAGAAGAACAGTTATAGACCATGATAGGATTGCATAAGGATGATCCTAAGATTGAAGAATTTATCACAGAAGCACTCGCTCTTAATACCTAACTCTTGCAAAAGGAAGAAACACTTTGCCAAAAGATCTCGCAATGGAATTCCCATTGCAAGAAGAGCGATAACATTACAAATTGTGTTGTAGATTTACAACTTGATTATGATTCAATTTTTAAGAATGTTTTTGACTTTTTTAACTGGCAAAAATCAGATGAAGGGAAAAGAGCGAAATTTCCTAGAATCGATGAATGTCATAGAGAAATGTTATTTAGAAAATGGGATTCCCAGCTTAAAGAAGCAGAGCAAGCAATGGAGGAAGCAGCAACATCAGCAAACAACGTTATCGAGTGCATCACTGAAAATCTGCACAAAGAAAATTTAATATCAGAGACCACTCCTAGATTCCTCCCAAAGGCAAAACAACTTCAAACAATGGAGGAAAAGGCTGAGTCAATTAAGCAGGTAAATAGTTTAAACTGGGACACATACTAGCAATACCTGGTAAAGCCACATAGCCAATGGATGACCCTGAAATATCTCATAACCTCTACCGAGAAGATAGTGGCAACACTCGCCAATTCCATATTTGTAGGTCAATTAAAAGCTGAGGTCGGCCAATCGACGCTCTTGAAGACAATGCTGGATATTTGCAACTTAAAAGAACAGATGCATAATTTGTCATAGGTATAGTTTAGTTTTATTTTTAGTTTATTTTTACTTGATATGAGGAAGGTGGTTTAAACCTCCTCATCTATTTTTGTAATATTTATTTTTAGATTTCATTAGAGTAGTATTTAAACCCCTCTCGTGCATTTAGAGAGGGGTCCAGAATTTTATCAAAAACAATTTTTCAGAATGTGTAGTTTGCCCCCCACTGAGGAGGTTTTGATAAAATGAATGGAAGGAGATTTATTTTTATATAAGTTTGATGTCTTCTACTGAAATGCACTTTTGTACTCTTAGTGGATGTTGAGTTATTTGAAGATAAATCTACATTGCTAAAGCACATGAGTAGAACCTATTACCAACGGTATTTTTATCTCCTAATACTTTTTGCTTATCTGTCAAGTGATAAATTATTTTCAGTTATTGATATATGAAAGTCTGAATGTTCAGTTGTCATTATTGCACTTACGTATGGTGATAACTATTATTTTATGTTAAGTATTTGAATAACTCTTATGCGGTATGTTTCTCATAATTGTTTAGGCTAATTTCTTATACGAAAAAATCATTTTTAATGGATTCCTCTCTAGTAGTGATTGAATGATTTTTATTACCAATCGCTATTGGAAATTACTTTAGATCGCATAAGCGAAACTTTACTCCCGGTATAGTTTAAAGTTAGATGTTTTCTTTCATTAGAATAAATTGCACATGTTAGTTAAAGATAGATTAGATTAGAATAAGAATTTACCCCATAAACCCAAAAAGAAAAACATCATCGCGATAGCATACCATCATAAACAGATTAGGAAATTGGTCCCATCACTCCCAAATAGAGCCACTATTCCAAATGGAAAAGGAGTTGCTTTCAAGGTCTGGACTGGGCGGTTATCCCCCTTGCTGTAGACCTGATTTTCAGGCCTTTAACAGGTGAAAACACTCAATTTCTCTTGATGTATTTGAAACATGAAAATTATTCAAATGAAACATAGACATAAGTAGAAACATAAATAATGTTCATGATATTAAATTTAGATAATATAAATGATTGAACAATTACGCATCAATATAAGATTCATAAACAAATTACAATATAAATCAATGCATAAACATGTTTAATATCGGGAACATAACAACATTTCTTTATTGAAGTAAGCTACAAGTAAGGTGGAGAAATATGACCTGAGTCTTTCTCTGGCTCCAAGAGGAACCATCCTATCCATCCTTTCCCAGCCTCAACAATCTTCTTCCATCACCAACATAAGA
Source organism: Pinus taeda (assembly GCA_000404065.3). NCBI lineage: Eukaryota > Viridiplantae > Streptophyta > Pinopsida > Pinales > Pinaceae > Pinus > Pinus taeda. The sequence goes on along the minus strand of APFE031560009.1, from coordinate 66,972 downwards.
ATATCTCAAGAAAGATGAATGATATATCCAACAAGGAAACAAGTGTTTCCTGAAACTTTGGGGAGTGCAAGAGGCATAGGGATTTCATTAGACTCAATCATGGATAATCTTATTATAGTAACAATATCTCATAACTTCTCCCCTAAGGCCTTCCCATGGAGGTTTATTTATACTTCTCCAAATTATTTTCTTTCAGTTCGGAAATAGTTGGGCCACGGGCTAGAGGAGGTGAGTAACAGGTAAAACCTATGAACTTCGCCTAAAATTAAGGAAATTTATTTTTTTAAGTGTTTTAACACATGTACACAGGTTGGATATATGCAGACCCACATGTACACGATTTTAGCACAAGGAAAAATAGCGTATAGGGAATAAAACATTGTTTTTTAGATTTTGGACCAAGCCTGGAAGGAAGGGTTTCCCTAGGCCATAATTAGAGCATCAAATCTACCAAGAGTGGTAAATGGTGCTATAACAGATGCCCCCTAATATATGAGTTCAAAAGGGGTACATGTTGGCTGTAATGTATTAAGTGTATAGAAGGAATCATGCTGAGACCGAGGAGGAGTTCACCATAATTCAACCTACCCAGCTAGTGAAAGACGTTAGAAAGAAAATGTTGTCTGAGGCTGGCATACCCATGCTCAAAATAGTAAAGCATGTTTGAATGTCAATTAAAAAAGAGGACCTAATATGCATACAAGTATAAAGGAACTGAAAATACATAATGGATCATCTGATCATAATTATGAAAGTACATGTCTGAATATCACACATAAAGGGCTAACCAATGATGCTCAAATATGAAGTTGATGACTAAAATCAAGAAACCAATCCAAATAGTACCAAGTCAACATGGTGGAATAAATGGTACTACACCACATCTCGGGTGCCAACATATAGGATGTCAGTGTAAGGTACTACAACATATAAGGTTGACGATGTCAACTAGAAGAAATAGGAGCAACTAACAAGTGAACCAAGACATGCTGATACAAACCCAAGGTCTTCACCAACAACCATGGTACATTTCTACACAATGGGAATAAATGATCTGAAGTCAAACATGGGAGAAATCATTTGATTACCAATCATTGATGTATACCATTAACAAATGTGAGGCCACTCATCGATAATGATGATCAGAGTCAAGGTACCCAGTACAATCTAACAAGTGTGAATAAATGAGATGTAGTTGAACACTTGGAAGAATCTATCAATGAGGAGACAATTATGTTTTCCCACTATCGATAGTGAAGGAATCTACCACTTATGACTGCAAACCCTAAGGTACTACCAAATGGACTCTAGATCTCTTTCCCATAGAAATGAGCTAAATTTCATGGGAAAAGATCTACTAGAAGGAAGGCATTAAGGCATCCTTCGTCAATCTAGCGTGAGTGTAACCTGTAGGCCAATAATGTGGAAGGAAACAGACGAACAAAGATGTAGTAACCCAACTAAAGCACGTTTTTGGCATACGCAAGATGTAATTAGTGCACGATAGAAACCTTATGAACCAACCAATAATGAAAGTTGACACAGAGGTGAGGAATCCACCAATAGGGTCAAATGGAAACCAAGGTACTACATGAATCCCAATGTGTGATAATGAAAGTTGATGTCGAACATAAGGGAAACCACTTAGTGAAAGACCCATGATACTGATCGATGCAGAGCATAAGGTAACCTATCAATAATGAAAATAGGGCCAAGATCTAGCTCTAGATATGCGCTTAGAGAAATTTGTCGTAGTCGATAAGAGCAAGACCTGCCAGCAAGAAGTCAATGGAGACCTTCTCAGAATGGCATGAGCAAAGGACCAATATAGTTGATGTGATAACGAACATGACACTGACAATTAGGGATTTCCAACTGAAAAATAGGTTAAGAGACACTGCATAGAGGCTAACTCAGGTTTACATCCCTTGAAAAAAAGCATGAATCAATTGTGACTACATGCCATCATATGATAACTTTGTATAAGTTTTTCATGCAGGAGACATAAGAAAACTTTCCACATGATTGGAAGAGATAACCAATCAAAGGAGTACAAACTCAATGACAAGGTTAAGGCTCTTCTAAATCAAACTAAAGCCCATCCCAATGGAGGAAAGACTTACTTTTTAGTGCTTTGTTCAAGGGTGACACAATTAACTCTAGCTACCATCAAATATGGAAATAATGTCCTATTCAAGCTCTTTTTTGGGATATATAATTTTTTTTGTATTTTTTATATGAAGCCTGAAAAAGAATAAAATAATTATATAGTACAATGGAAAGAAAAAGTGTAAAAAAAAAAAATCTCAAGTTCCTGGAGGGGGACATTCCTATGTGTAATGCAATGTGGTGAAAAATGGTCAATGACACTCAAATGAATGTTCTTTCCACAGGTAAAAAGGTGCGTTAAGTTGCAGAGGCTAAGTGATTGAAAAGTTGTTTTTGCAAAATACATGGTCGAGAAGTGGCTTAAACATGAGTCCAAGTGAAGCTGGCTCAAGGCCAAAAGGTGAAAGTCGTAAATATGTAATGCAACAATACAAATCAACACAAAGGAGCCTCAAGGATATAAGGCCATAAAATAGCACAGAAGTATGAGAATGAGACTTCGACGCACAAGTCATGGTGAGACTAAAGAGGAATCCCGAGCCTACTCAATGCAGCAGAATGGGCAACAAATGTCAGCGACGATCTATCTAAGATTCCCATGTAAAGGTTGGCTCTACCATTGTGTCACAATTTTAAAGTTGGCGAGTGAAAATGGTTTATGAATCAAGACATGATGGGGTTGACCCTATGGAAAAAATATTGCAATATGGAGGCTAGGATGCAAAATGCAGCGGAGAATGGTATTCCCTAACCTATATAATAGTAAGAAAAAAATACCCACCATGATAGGTTTGTGGTCGTGGGACTGAAGTGATTTCTCCAAGAATTATCCAACGTTTCCTGTAAAGATAACCTATTCCCGACACTGTAAGCCAAAAGGTTAAAAAGTCCATAAGATAAAAATTAACTTTTGAAAAAATAATTTTCATTTTTCAACATATATAAGGACTTTTGGACTCACATTTTTTTCAATTGTGTTTTGAGAAAGGAGCTATCGAAAAAAACTCAAACAAACCTCGTCAATTAAATTCAACTGTTGAAATTGCTTGAAATCTTCCACATAACCCTTTAATCATGCTTTTAATCATTTTTTTATATGAATACGAAGAAGGATCAGATGAAGAATTTCAGATATGGCACCATGTTATGCTCATTATTCTTTTAGAAAGTACCTAAGCTTCATCCGAAGGTATTATCAACCATCATTTACCCGAGACATCTGCGGATGGGTAGATTGGCTGACTTGATGAAATGCCTAGGGGGTGGTGAGGTCCCCAGGATGACTTTTGATGATGATTTTTTCCTTTGGTGGGATCAAAAGGTCGTTGCAATTGACAACTACCCCTACACTGGAATGGATTTCTGGGAAGATCTGTATCTAGTATTACCACCAGATGTAGCATGGGGTGCTGTAGGTATAAATGATTTTTGAATTTTTTAAGATATTTTTGTATTTTCAATATAAATGAATTAAAAATATTTTTGATTAGACAAGACACTTACAAAATATATTGATCATGTTTCAAATGCGGGACCAGTGAGACTTGACGAATTTCCTTGACATAGGCGTAGTGGAGGAGATGTTGAAGGGGCTGCAGCTAAGACTGAGAGAGTTCTCCATGCAGTTCAGAGGAACTTGGTGAGACTGACTCACCAAGTACCCACGATATCCATAGAGGACTTACCAAAGGAGACGCAATGTCGCATGGTAGGAGTATCACAGGACTGGGTGCGACTATTTTGGTGTGTGGCCAATGCTATTGTTTATTTTCTAGCTTCTCATCCTGAGCAAGATAGATAGATGATTAGATATTTTTATGATTAGACATGATGATGGGCATAAGCCCAATTTTTGTAGGGCATTTTGTCACAAACTTTTGTATATTATTTTTGACACAAGCACTCTATCTATATACAGACGATTTTATGATGATCATATATACAAATGATATTTCGATTATTTTTTATGTTTTTCTAATTTGATTAATTATTTATATGCCAATCCAATGCTTGATTAGCAATAGAATCTGTTAAGGAATTTTCTAATCGGGGAATGTGAACAAATGTGATTTAACCAAATGATCATTGCAACAATCACACTCTCAGAAATTGGTAATAAAATTAGGGATATCATACTCGATAAATGTTATTCAGTTGGGATACCAGCAATTATGAATATGAAATAAACCATTAACGAATCAATATCAAAAGATATTACTTCGGCTAGAAAATTAATAACAATAATATATTCGGCAATATTATTCGAAGAAGGACTGATACATACTCCTCTCAAAATCATCAACTATCTTGATGGATAATAAATCACCCACGTCGCGGAAGTAAGGTTCTGAGTATACCTACTCGCACCATCGGCAAATCCTAAATATATTGAATCGTCCATCAATACCTGCCAAAGAAGATAAAAAATATTGACATCACTAAAACTGATAGATAGATATGTATAAACATACAGTATATACAAACAAGTAAGTGCTTGAATGAAGCCTGAGCAAAATACTTCTTAAGGTAAATCCCATTTCTAAGCTCCACCAACTTGTTTCTTTCAAAGTTAATTAATTCATAAGATCCCTTTTTCAAAACTCGCTTGACAATAAAGGGACCATAGCACATGGACCTAAGCTTTCCTACCCCTAAGGTGTCTTTGTATTGATCATAGACCATGACAAGGTCACCTTCAAAAAAATGTCTAGGACGAACAACTCTATCGTATAGAATTTTTACCCTATTTTTGTGGGTTTCATTCACTGTGGTGACATCTCAACGCTGCTCATCAAGCTGCTCCAAATGAACGAGGTGCTCTTTGAGACTAGAAGTCTCTGAAGAAATTCAACAACTAGTTTAAGAGAAGGAATTTCACATTCAACAGGAAAGATAAGTTCCAACCCATAAACTAGTTGAAAAGGAGTAAAGCCAATGGCAATCTTAACTTATGTCTGGTATGTACAAAGTGTCAGATACAACATGATGTGCCAATTGGATCTAGCTTTGTTAACCGTCCTTTGCAGGATGATTTTAAGGGATTTGTTTACGGCCTAAACTTTCCTACTGGCCTAAGGATAATAGGAGATGAATGCTCCTACCGGAAACCCAAATTTAGAGCCAATTCAGACATTAGTTGATTTTGTAAATCACTGCCATGGTCAGTAACAATCTCTTTAGGGATACAAAACCTGGGAATAACTTGATTGAAGAGAAACAAGGTCATTGTTTCACTGTCATTCTTAAAAGTAGGCATGGCCTTGGCCCATATTGTAAAGTATTCTATGGCCACAATGATATACTTGAGTTTTCCTGCCAAAGGCAGATTACAAGTAGTAAAATCAATGCCCCACTTCATGGAAGGAACTATGTTGATAACAGGGAAAAGAGAAGCTGGATGTGTGGGCATTTTCCAAGTATAGACTTGACAAGGATGGCATCTTTTGACTACCTAAATACAATCTTTAAATATCGAAGGCCAAAAGTAGCCGCTTCGCAAAACATTTTGGGCTATCGCAAGACTAGATAGATGACCCCAACAAGCTCCACTATGGCAATCATTAAGCGTAGACTCAGCCTCTTCCAAGGTTAAACAATGCCTAAGGATTTAATCAATCCCGTGATGATACAATGTGTCACCTATAATAACATAATTCTTAGCAAGATGATGCAACTTTCTATGCTCATCCTTGGAAAAAGCGAGCGGAAACTTTGAAGTCTGGAGATATATAATGATATCCCCATACCAAGGATCTTGTGAGGAAATAAGAAATAAATGTTCATCAGGGAAACTTTTCTCATTTATAATTTCTTCCTCACAAGGAAACTCTAATATCAACTTTGCAAATACTAAATATTTCTTAGATTTAGCTGACATGAATTCGAGATAAAATTCTTGCAAAATGACAAACCATCTATTATAATTTTCCCCCAATCACTCACCTACTAGGAACAAATTGAAATGGACTGACGACTGCTAAGGTGAATGTTTTTTGAAGCAGAATGTAATGCTGAAGCTGCTGGAAAACATGGACAGCTGCCAAAGCTAATTTCTCGATGGGAGAATAGCATAGTTCAGGACCTACCAAGCCTCGACTTAAATAGTAGATTACATGCTCACATAAGGCATCGTATTCCTGAACGAGAACCATAGCTATGGTTGATTTTACTATAGCAATATACAAGAGGAAATGTCTGCTATAATCAAGTGGACTCAACAATGGGACAAAGGTTAATGATTTTTTCAAAGCATCAAAATATCATTGTGCAAAATCATCCCATACAAATGGGGCCCCTTTCTTAAGAAAACACATAAATCATTTTGTGATCTCAGCATAATTGGCTATAAATCTCCTCAAGAAATTTTCTTTTCCCTGGATACTTTGAAGCTGATGTATGGAAGACGGTGGAGGCAACTGAAGTATTTCATCAACCTTGAAGGGATCTACATGAATCCCCTCCATTGACACGATGAATCCTAACAACTGACCAGATGTGACTGTGAAAGCACACTTATTTGGGTTCAACCAGATTTTATAAAAACAACACCACTTAAAGTTCAACCAGATTTTATAAAAACAACACCACTTAAATATCAACCGAAGATGCTTAGGATGATCAATGCTCCTTTGAGAACAAGCAACTAAATCATCTAGATATGCTTCAATAACATGCTTGATGTCAGGAAAATCATAAGAAATGGCCTACTAAAAAGTGGCTCCAGCATTTTTGAGGTCAAAAGGCATCTTTTTGTATGCAAACATAAACCAAGGGCAAATAATGTCTATTTTGTATTGATTATTCATCAATAATTTGACCAATAAAGGGCACAGGGTAATTGTCTTTTAGCAAGCCTTATTAGATCCCTAAAGTGAATGCATACTTGAATTGTTCCTTGCTTTTTGTCTACGGGGATTGGATTAGAGACCCACTCATTTAAAGGAACAGGGTATATGAAACTTGCCTTTGGAAGCTTCTCGACTTCAGCTTTGATAGCTCCTTCTTTTCTAGGATTAACCGGTTTGAAGTTTTTGATGAATAGGTGGTGAGCACCAGTATTGCAGTAATAATGCTACAACTCCTGGGGCTCCCTTCTTTACTTTTATCAACCCAATAGTTTGTAACAAACTTGGAAGTGACGGTGCTATATGCACAAGTACTAGCTTTTACTGCAAGCTGTCACTTGGTAAAATGGCGCAAGATCACTAATGAGCTCAAGCCAACTTCTATGAGTTCTCAGAAGAAGCTTTTAATTGTGGTGAAGGAAAGCTAATGCTACAGAGCTATTCTATTTGCAGAAAGAGAAGGAAAACTGAAATGTAACACAAACCCTAGCAAACCTTGATTTACCTACTAACCATAATTTTGCAAGAAAAGAGATGGAAACTGATGAAATGAGTGCTATTCACTAATGAAAAGGTAAATTTCATTTATTCAAGCTGCTTCTGAAAACAAATGAGAAGAAAACATTTTTTTGTGCTTTTGACTGTTTTTATATGAAATCATTACGCTTTTGATTTGTCTAATTGTCATTGTGAAGAGTTTTGGTGGCGAAAGAAGGTGGATTTGGTTGTTGCATAGGTGGAGAAAGGTGTGGAGAGGTCCTAAGAAGCCCCTAGTACCCTTCTGAAGACTTTCATAGCGATTGGACTTCGAAAAATCACTCATAGGAACTTCTACAGGAAGATGTAGGGGATCTATAGGAGGATATACAGGAGGAGGCCGAGAGCTATTTTTGAGTTTCAAAGGTGGAAAAATGATAGGAAAGGAGAACTGAAGGCTAGATGAAGGTGTTGAGGTGTCTAGAACCTATCAAGGAAGATCAAGAATGAACATGATGGTTGGATTTGTTCAAATGGAAAGAAGGAAGCTTATGGAGAAAACACAGAAATTAGGGAAGATTGGTGAAATGTTGTGAACGAACTGAGAAATCCATGAGAAGTGAGCTGGTGCTAGTTGTTTTATGGATGTATGGTAAGCTAAGATGTCATGTGAGGGATCTACATGTTTACTTATCAAATTGAGCAAGAAAAAACTAGTTGTACCATGAAAACAAAAATATCACTCGTTAACCTAATTCCTAACCTAGAAATAGAAAATGTTGAACAGTAACATGTGAACAGAAAAGAATGCGGAGAGAAATATGGTAAAAGAATAAGAAATGATCTAAGCAACTGAATCTGGACCAATATATCAATCTTTCCAAATCATATCACGCTAGCAGTTGCATGGAAGAGAAAAAAATTGTGTTTTTGGTGGCAGTAGAAGTGCCTTGACCTCAAACCATAGTCCAGGGAAGGGAGAAAGGAGATCAAGGCCTGCTATTGGCCTTTTTGAATCTTATTCTGTCACTACAGTAACCTACTTGAGCAACTAAAACACAAAACAGCTATGCAAACCATCAAAAGCAACCTAATCTAACAAAGTAAAATGAATCTACACAACAAAAATTAACTCATGAACTGAAGCAAAAGAATATAAGTACATAGTAAGAGGTGTTGGGCAGCTTGGGTTGGGCCCTAACCCAAGAGGATCATCCCTCTGAAATAGATCAATGCTAGATCAAAAACTGTTTCATCTTCATTACCAAAAATAATAGTCACATTACAAGAATTGTTCTCATAAGGAACTCGAAAATAAGATGAGCAATGTGTTGCACAAAAGTGCGAAAATTCTACTAATGACTGGCTAACCTACTGAGGCTCTAAGCCTCATTATTTATACAAATGGAGTCCTCCAACAGTCCTCCTAAAATCAAGGAACTCAGCTTCCTATAATTGGAGATAAACAACAGCCCTTCTTTACTTGCTCGGCTGCCCCTTGGAATCATCAATGTGGACCTTTGTGCTCTGAGTCGCTGATGGATGATTCAAGGAAAGGGGTTATAAATGAAGGAGACACCCCCCTACAAATCCTCTTCCTTATTTTCCTTGAGTTTTGGCTCCTATTTTCTCATAAATCCCTTGACTTTCTCCAAAATTGGCCAAAAAATCTGCATAAAGCACACATTAGACTACATGGCAAAGTGACTAACCCAATTCACTCTATTAGCATAAATATATTCAAAAACATACAATAAAATAATAAGAATGGTGGATTAAGTCAAAATAAGAGGCAAAATGAGCCCATATAATTGCCCATTTCTGGGGCTCATCATCACCCACCTATTGAATGGGTTGCTCATCCTTTGAGAAACTAATCTAACTCTTCATCGTTGATGGCTCTCATAGATTCCCTAACATCCCATGCCTCTGATGTGATATATTTCTCTTTATCATGGAAACTTGCCTTCCTATCCACTTCTTCCCATTGTTTCTGTTCTTTCTCTTCTTTTACTCCTTCCAGCAGTCCTAGCAGTAGGGGAGGACTGAATTTAAGGCCAATCCAATTGGCCTTCAAACTTTGCATTGAGTGCATATACAGGGGCACTCTCCCCATGGCTTCCCTCATCCTTTTTGGTGAGTGATACTCCCTGATCCTTAGGCTGTGTGGAAATGTATTCCACCTTCTCATGCAGGCATGAATGTAGTCATCTCCGAATAATCTCTCGATGTCCTCGAAGTGAGCAATGGCTTGGGCTTTCTTATCAACATAGTCTAGGACAATTTGAGGATTAGCTGCAAGGTGTTGGTGGGCATAGATGAGAGCTAAAGGGTTTGCTAGTTTTTCCCTAATCATGAGGGGTTCACTTAGCTCTTTTGCCATCATTTTATGGATTTCCACTGCCCTTTTCTCTTCATGGCTCGTCCAAGATTCCATAGCCAACAGCTGCAAGTCTCCCAATGCAACATTTGGATCCCATAAGGTTATGTCAGTAAGTGCCATGTTGTGCAGGTAAAATTCTGCTAGCTTCGCTTTCTCCTCAGCTGAACTGTGATCACATAAATGCATGAATTGGCCATAATCCTGAAAAGCTATTGTGCCCTTCTGGGCCAGTGTCTTAATCTAAAATTGGAGCCATTGATCCTTGAGGTACACTGCATATGATTTGGCTAGTTTCTTGCACTGTAATGCCTCCATAGCCCAGCTAGCCATGCAGGCTGATTGAGCTTCCTTTTCCTATAGCTGCCTTCTTAAAATCAACACCTCATTTTCTGCCTAGGATTCCCTTTCTTTTTGCTGCTTTGTCAATGTATCACTGTCTACCTGGGGTTCCTCTTCCTGTTGCTGTCTTTTTGTTGCCTCACTGTTTGCCTGGGGTTCCCTTTCTTGCAACTACTTCTTCAACCTTTCATTTTTTGCTTCTAATTGAGCTCTTCCGATTCTTTTTATATGCCTGACCATGTTTAATTCTCTGCCCATCTCTCTCAACCTATTTTCTATATACCCAATTTCATCCACCCCTTCTGATTTTGTAATCTATATCCATGTATGGGTCTTGACTCTTTCCTTTTCCAGCTCGAACAAAAGAGGAATTGCAAACTTTTGTGGGATGATCTTCCCACCTTCCTAAAGGTTATAGTAAGAGCCTAAGTTAGGCTGAGTTCCAGGCTCTAGTATCTCTTTTGCCTTGTCTTCCTCCTTGGTCTGTTCTTCTGCCTTCTTTTCATGTTTTTTAGTCTCTTTGAGCTTTGCCAATGTCTGTTGTAGAGAGGTCTACGCCTCCTGTAGGACCGTTTTGGAGTCCATTAGTTTGATCCTTTCTTTCCAAGTAGATGTCTTAGGACTTACTCTCTTGTAAGTGATGGGGCTTTTGGAGGGAGATTCCTCCTTTGTTGCAGTAGGTACATCCTCAATGATGATGGGCTCCTTTGAAGGTCACTGAGGCTTTCCCATCTTGATTCTGGTTCTCTTTCAAGCTTTGAAGTACACAGATGGTTGTCTTTTTCTTTTCCATTTGGGCTTGGCTGGAGTACTAAGTCCAGCAAGAACAATTGTTGCTTCTCTTGCTAGTGTCTCAGGAGACACTTCTTATTTTTGTGTTTCTTCTTCTTCATCTGTTGTTTTTCCTGTTTCTGCTAGTTTTTTGTTTGCTGTCTCTGACTCTGTTTTCTCCTTTGCTTGCTGAACTTCTTCCTTTCCTGTGGTAGCCTTTTTCTAAGTTGTCTTAGGCTTCTTTGTTTTAGTTATTATCCTTTTCTTTTTCTCTGCTGTGGTTTTCCCTTTTTTTGCTTTTGACTTTGCCTTCTTCTCTACTCGAGGCTTATCTTTGGTGGTGTCATGTTTCTTCTCTCCTCTCTATTTTTCTTCTTCTATGTGGGGTTCTTCTTCTTCCATTTGAATTTTCTGTTCTTCTTCATGGATTCCCTTCTAAGATTCCTCTTTTTGGTCTTCCTCTTCACTTCCAGATGGACTAAGGTCATCAGTGAGAGTCTTTATATCATCTTCTTTAGTCATGTTCCTGAAAATCTCCCAGGCTATAGGGATTGTGTAAGTGTGGAGGGCATCCTCCACCAACAATTTAATGAGCCCATGGTGAGCCAGTTGGTATGGAACCCCTACATTCAATTTGATGTTACACTCTATTAAGGATTGGAGGATAAAGTATGGAAGACTGAGTTTTCTAGATGCAGGAAGGTCCATGCCATGTCTTAGTTCATGTAACAGTCTGAAATGATACCCATAAACGATGTTGTATCTTCCTTCACAGGATATATACTTCATGATCTGATAGCTAACCTGACCCCATGGATAAGGTATACTTGTCCTTTTGATCCCATTCTTATCCTCTAGAGGATGTTCATCAGGATGGAAAAAGGTCTTCTTAGCAACTTGACCTAGTGGTTTTTCTTCTTTGCTCCAAGGGAGCCCAAGTGGGAGACCGATGACCCTACTAATGAATTTCGGTGTGAGTTCTATGGTTAAACCCCTGAAACTGATGGTGGCATGGATTTTTAATGAGGTTTTAAATATAGTAAAAATTCCTATGTGACTTCCTCATCATACCTATGAAATTTTTCAAAGAAAGGCATCCAATTTTCCCTGGTAAAGGGTGCTACCACTTTTGGATGTTTATGTAGCTTAGTTGAATTTAGAGGCTCCTTCCTCATAAAACCCCCTATCATGATGTTCAGAGACTGCTGGAATGTTTTAGGTGTGGAGGAAGGTAGCAAATTTCAAACCTGAAAACAAAGGAACAACTGAGGGTTTTTTCTAGAACTAGAGAGATTTTTTCGTGTTCTTCATTTTTAACAAAAACAAATTTCAACTTTCCTTCCCTTAAAACTCTGTTCTCAACCTTAATTTACTTCTCGGGCTAATTGAGGGAAACAATATCTTGAAAAAAGGAGAGAGTATACAAAATAGTTTTTTTCTTTTTCACAAAATAAATAGACTACCCAATGCAATTCACTTCTTTACAGGCTTGACTTTCTATGGTTGCATCCTTTCTTTACACAACAGAATACCACAAAGGAGAAAGAGACAAAATTTCAGTTTAGAGAGTAAATGGAGAAACAATATATATTTCTAAAAAACACAGGTAGACTTTTGTTCTCACTTTTCCTTTCTTTTCAACTCAATACTTTGCTTCAAATCCCACCACCTTTTGTAGATATATAAAATGCAGAGTGGGTTTTACTGAGCCTACTTTTCTGAGCTCGAATTTGGCATAAAAATCCTGATTTTCCTCTGCGATGCTGCTTACTAGCCCTCTTGTAGAAGGGCTCCTGTAGGACTATGTTTTCGCTCCTATAGAGTGCGATAATGCTCTTTTAGAGCCAGATAAGTGGAAGGTTTCTGAAACTGGCAGAGAGCAACTGTTTCGAGATTCAAAAGGTTATAGGTAGGTTGCTACAACTGAGAACTCGTTGATACAAATGTAAACAAAGGTGGTGGAGGCAGTTGGCTGCAGCATACTTAAGCTTACGAGAGTGCTCTGTGGTGATGAGGTGAGGTGGCAGGAAGGGTACGTTATCCCCATCTAGACCATTTGTCCCTACTTCAGTCCCATTATGAATCTTCATGCTACCTACCCGAAATCACTTCCATCATTCCCGTTATACGTCACCACCACTACCTATTTTGAGTTTTCCTTCCCAAGTTGACTAAACACACGTGCCGATTGCACCCACCGAGCACTGTTTGAACTGGACGAGGCATTGTTGAAACTAGACGAGGGGTGTTATTTGAACTGGACGAGGCATTGTTTGAACTAGATGAGAGGAGCTATTTGAATTGGAGGACGGTGCTGTTTGAACTGGATGAGGGTGGCCAGTTAGCTGGCCACCGATCTCATTTAATCGCAACCATCTCACTTTCCATGCAATTTTTTAAATTATACTCATGCAACAGAGGAACGGGTTTAGCCACTTACCCATTAGTTTCTACTGTGTTGTTGCATGCTTTAGATTTTGGCATTCTATTCATGGATTACTAACGTTGGTACCCGTGGCTTCTGAATTGGTGGCTCGACTACCTTGCACTGTTGATCTTTAATTAAGTCCAACTCCCTGTGTGTTGTATACACCTATAGCTGCACTGACCCTACCTCTTGAGCTCAATTTTTAAGGCGATCAGTTGTTACAGGAATCCTACAAGATTTCCTATAACTGTTTCTCCCTCTAAAAATTTTGGCTGAGGCTTGAGCAGGGAGTGGAGAGATAGCAGAGGAAGGTTCTGAAGGAAAAAGAAAAGCAATTGGTATGCACTAGGTAAGAGTTAAGTTTAGGATGTTGCTATTTTATTCTTCATATTTTTATTTTTTTATTTTTTAAAACAAAAGAAACGGGATTTCTGTGTTTTCTGTGCAAGGAAGAAAGAAGCGAGTGGAAATGCAGTGGTGCAAGTGCGGAATGGTGAGTTAGGAGGATGAATGGGGGCAGGGGGTTCCACAAGTTTAGAACAAGCTTTTAGCCCTCTAATCCTTTTCTGGGCTTGATTTCGAGCTTTTTGTGATTTCTATAGGAGCCTCCTATAGAATGCACAAACCCTCCTGTAGGATGCATAATTTTTAGAACAAGTGAGACCAGGGACTGGGAAAAGACAATGACGATGTAGAAATGATCTATCAGAGGTGGATTTAGCCTAGCCATGTCCCTTTTTATTTTGTGGCCCTCCTACATTATGCAATGAATTAAAAAAAAAGTTAATTTCTTGTTCCTGGTTTTTCATTTTTCTCTGTTTTTTTTCCTTTTTTTTTTATGAGACAGTTGGGGTGCCTCCAAAAGGTTTTCACCCTCATTTCCTGCCTTGGGCGCCTCTAAGAGGAGGTTTTCACCCTGGGGTCTTTTATTCTCCTTTTTTTCTTTTCTGTATTTCTCCTTTTTCTCTTTAGGGCATGGGTGGAGTGGAGGCAGAGATTTGCTCCACTACCAACACTGTTTTACTCATATTCTCAATGAATTCTTTCTTGGAGAGGGGCTTCCTGTAGATCTTCAACCTATGCCCATTGAGAAGCATGGGGATGGCTTCTTCATCGATGGCCCTGATCAAAACTAAACCATTGTCATTACACCTTTCTACTGTGTATGGGCCCAGCCATCTTGTCCTCAATTTGCCCTTGAAATCTTTATATCTTGAATCATACAGCAGTGCCCAATCTCCTTCCTGGAATTGTTTCTCTTTGAGGTATCTGTCATGCCATATTTTCCTTTGTAGCTGGACTACCTCCAAGTGGAGAAGGGCCCACAATCTCTGTTCATCCAATCCATTTAGCTAAAGTAGCCTTTCCTTTTGTGCATGGCTGAGATATAAGTCCAGCTGAGCTACCATCCTTAGTGTGTTATATTCAAATTCTATTGATAAGAAAGCCTTCTTCCCATAGACAAGCTCATAGGGTGTGAACCCTGTGGTGGGCTTCCAGGTGGTGTTGTTGGCCTAGGTGGCCTCAACCAATCGATCTGCCCAATATTTCCTGCTCATAGGGTTGAATGTTGTGGTGGTCTTCCAAGTGGTGTTGTAGGCCCAGGTGCCCTCAACCAATCAATCTGCCCAATCTTTCCTACTACTGCTCACTACCTTGGTCAAAATTCCTTTCAAAGCTCTGTCAGTGACTTCCACCTATCCATTTGCTTGCAAATGATAAGGGGTGGAAGTTTTGTGCTTAATTTTGTGATGTGTGAATAGGTCTTCAATCAGATTTGAGGTAAACTAACTCCTTTGATCTATGACTAATTCTCTTGGATATCCAAAATAGTAGAAGATATTCTCTCTCAAAAACTGAGCTACTTTTTCTTCTGTTGTTGCCTTGATCGCCTTTGTTTCTGCCCATTTTCTCAGATAATCAGTGCAGATGATGATGTAAGATTTATGCTTTGAAGGAGGGTTGACAGGACCCACAAAGTCCATGCCCCACTTCTCAAATGGCTCAAAAGTCAATTGAGGTTGTAGGGGCATCTCATCCCTTGTTCCTTTGACATCGGTCACATTGGCTGATATATCTCCTTACATCTTGATGAAGAGTGGGCCAATAGTAGCCTGCTTGTAGAATTTTGAAGGCAGTCCTCTTTGCAGCAAAATGGCCCCCATAGGGCCCATCATGACACGTTAGGAGAATGTCAAAAACTTCCTCCTCCCTCACACATCTCCTCAAAGCTTGAGCTAGGCCAAGCTTGAAGAGATTGCCCCTAATCTAGGTGAAAGGGGCACCTTTTCTCACAATCTTGCTCTTCTCTTTTAAGGATAGGTGTGGCGGGAACTGTGTTGAAACCAAGTAATTTGCTATATCATCAAACCATGGAGAGAGTACTGAGATAGAAAATAGGTGTTCATCTGGCATTTGATCATCCACAATTCCTTCCTCACCTGCAGGAATATCTATTCTAGACAAAAAATCAGCAACAACATTTTCCTTACCCGGATTATCAACAATGGTTAAATCAAATTGTTGCAATAAAGGTAACCATCTAATAATACGAGCCTTTACATCTAGTTTATTCATTAAATACCTAATTGCAGCATGATCAGTGTGTACAAATGTTTGGTAGCCAGTGATGTTATGTCTGAACTTATTTAGGGAATGGACTATAGCTAGGAGCTCCTTTTTGGTTACAATGTAGTTTAGTTCTGCCTTTCACATGTTTTTACTTACAAAATATATGGCATAAGGCAACTTCTCATTGATTTTCCCTAAGACTACTCCTATCACTTTGTTCGAGGCACCTGTATGAATGTGGAAAGGTAGTGCCTAGTTTGGACCTCTCAAAATTGGGGTAGTCACCAGTTTACTTTTAAGGTATCCAGAGCCTCTTGATAGTTGTCAATCCATATGAACTTAGCATCTTTTCCCAAAAGACCAAACAATGGAGAGGCTAGCTTACTGAAATCCTTAATGAATCTTCTATAATGCCTTATTAAACCTAGGAAACTTCGAACATTTCTTATCTTTTGAGGAGGTGGGACCCTTTGGATGATGGCAATTTTGGTGGGGTCCACTTGTAATCCTTGCTGAGAGATTGTATGACCTAGCAGAGTCCCTCTAGTAATAAGGAATTCACAATTTTCAGGACTAAGGCATAGGTTCATTTCAATGCACTTGTCCAAAAAATTTCCCAGGTTAGACAAAGCTTCCTGGAAATTAGAACCATAAGGGGTAAAGTCATCCATATAGATTTCCACTGCATCATGAACCAGTTCAACAAATATACTCAATACGGCTATTTGGAAAGTGGTAGGAGCATTGCAAAATCCAAAAGGAAGGAACCAGTATGCAAAGATACCCCAAGGATAAGTGAAAGTGGTCTTATCTTGGTCTTCCGGGCTGATTTGGATCTGGTTGTAGCTGTTAAACCCATCTAGGAAGGAGAGGAACTTCTTCCATGCTAGGCCATCTAGCACTTGATCTATGAAAGGAAAAGGAAAATGGTCCTTCTTGGTGGCCTTGTTTAGTTCCTGATAATCGACACAGATTATCCACTTCCCATTTTTCTTTGGCACTAGCACCAAAGGAGAGACCCATTCGCTATCAGACATAGGGTAGATAAATCCTGCATCTAGTAACTTTTGCAGTTCTTCTTTGACAATGTCATTAAGGGCTGGATTCATGCTCCTTTGAGGCTACTTGACTGGTTTTCAATCTTCCTTAATGTAAATGTGATGAGTGCAGACTAAGGGGTGCACTCCCTTCATCTCCTTATAGCTCCAAGCAAAAGCATCCAAGTGGTTTCTCAATAGCCTACATAGTTTTTTCTCCTGAGAGGTGGATAGGGATGAGTTGATCTTCAAGGTTCTTTTTGGGCCGAATTCCACATTCTTAACTCAGAGAGAGGTTGGATCAGCCACACAGAGATCAACTAAAGGATTGGCTTCGGTTTCTTCCACCAGCTCTTCTAATGGAAACAAAATAGGGGGTGGATTTTGAAACACGTTTTCAATAATATAGTCCTCGGTTTGTGCCCCCCCCCCCATGGTAACTTCCACTGCACATAGTGGTGAGGAATAGATTTCATCCTTATCTTCCTCCTCCAACTAGAGAGGTAAATCATGTTCTAACAAAGGTTGGGCAGGAGAATATAGGACTAGCTATTTGGACATATGCCCATTCTTGATTATCATTTTCCCTACTCGACAACTGATGTAGGCATCTACAGTAGCCAACCAGGGTCCTCCCAAGATGAGAGGATACCCAGTAAGCTTTTCCTTTGGTTCGAGAACTAGGAAATCAGCAGGGTACTCCCAAGAATTGATGGAGACCATTATATCTTCCACAATCCCTTCATGGGTCACAGTGGAGTGGTTTGCTAACTGCAGTATTGTTGTGGTCTTTCTCAAGGTGCCCTGAAGGTTGAGCTTGAGCATAGTGTCCTTGGTCATCACATTAATGGCAGCCCCTAGATCAATCAGGGTATGGGGGATTATGATGCCATTGATGCTGACATCGACTACAGGACTTCCAGGGTCTAGATATTTTGAAGAGATTACTTGCCCCAATATCAGGTCCCAAAACTGTCCTATGACATTGATAGTTGGGGCATCTCTCCTCTACCTGACTGGGTGCCTAAAGCACTTCTCCTTGATTATTTTGTTGTATATAGGCACATCCTTTATGGCTTGGAGAAGTGGTATCTTTACACATAATTTTTTCAATTCTCCCAGAAGTTCAGTGTCTTCTGGGGTAGGCTATGTTGTGCCAGTTAATCTCTCAGGAAAGGGTGGAATGGCTTTTGGTTCACTTTCCTCTTTTTCTTCCTCATCCTCCTTAGGGGGAGGTTGGTTATCTAGGAGAACCTTTCCAGATCATAAGTTAATCTCCTGAATCTCCACAACATAGGTCGGGCATGATGTTTCCACACTATATAGCTACTAGGCTTGTTTGTTATTTGGGTTCGAGTTCGGTTGAGCAGGTATTTGGGGCTGCCTTGGTGGAGCAAGAGGCAATGGTTGTGGTTGTGCAAGTGGTGGAGGCAAAAAACTAGGAGGAGAGTTGTATTGGGGCCTCCACCCTTGATGAGGTGCATTCCACTAAGGCTGCGGTTGAGCATAAGAGTGAAATGAATGAGAAGCTAGTTAAGCATGGTATTGAGATGGATATGACCAAGGAGGGGGTGTGGACCAGGAAGGATGATCAGGGGGACCCCAAGAAGGCATGGAAGTGGCCTGATTAGGGTTATAATATGTCTAGGATGTCCCTTGCATTACCTGATAGTAAGGTTTGGGCCCATGTGGCCTCCTTTGGTTCATGAAATAGAGTGGTTCAGTGGCTCCTTCAGTCTCGTGGTATGCAGCTATAAGTCTGGGCAAGGAAGGGCACTGATTCCTAGAATGCTATTCTTCACAGACTGAACACACTTCTATAGAGTTCAATGGGCATTTGTTCCTAGGATGCCTTATCGTGCACCTAGGACAAAATATGGCAAAAGCCCTCTCTGCTTCCTCTTGTTTTATTTTGATATTCAAGGTATCCATTTTCATGGCAAGAGTCTACCTCATCTCACTCTTAAAATCTTCCCACAGATTTTCAAATTCACCTCTAAGGGATGAACTGGATGAGGATGTGTTGGCTAAGGGTTGAGTTCCCCTACCTCTCTTTGTGGCAACCCTAGAATGGTTTATAAACACAGTCTTTATGTCATGATAAGATAGTTGGTAGATGTCCCCCCCAGCCAGCAAATGGAGGGTATCTAGAAGGTCTTCTAGGACCCCTCCGAGTAGGACCAACTTTAGACATTCAGGGTCAAGTGTGCACCTGGCCCTTTTATAACTGAGTTGAAACCTCTCTTCATAGTCTTCTAAGGATTCATTGCTTCCCATGGTCATTTGGAAGATTTATTCCTTGGTATCCTTTGACCTACAATAGACCTGGTATTTGTTGTTAAAGGCTTGCTGCATCTGAGCCCAAGTTGTGATGTTGTTGCCAGGTAACCCCATGACCCAACACAATGCTACATCCTTGAGGGTAGAAGGAAAGAGTTTCAACTTTTGCTCATCTTCTGCATAGTTATAGTTTCAACAGATGACAACAAATTCAAAGAAGAAGGTATTGGGATTTTCAGTAGTCAACCCATGGAAGTGAGGTAAGGCTGAGGGACTTATATTTTTCATTTTAGTAGTCTCCTCATTGGTCTCTCAAATGGGAAAGGTACCCTCTACTCTTTCCCCATTTCCTCTAACGTTTATGTTTTCAACCATGGTCTCAGGAGGGATGGTTTCTTGCTCTTCTTCTACTATAGGATCTTTGTATATCACTGGTGGTTCACCTATAGGTTCTTCTGGAACACTGCCACCAAAGAAGAGAGAAGGGTGACTTAGTGATGTGGTGGGGGTGTTGGGTAGGAATTTTCTTGAATTATCTCTATTCCTATGAGGCATGAAAGGAAATATCTTTTTGGGTGATTTTTGTTAGTTTTTTTTTTTGCTTGTACCTGCAAAACTGAAATTGATTGAACAACAAATTGCAACTAGCTGAAATGAACTTTCTAAAATGAAATTGTAGAATTGAAAGGAAATGAAGAAATGACTAATCTATTTTGCTGAAATGGAAATTGCAGAATTGAAATGAAAGCAGGAAATAACAAATCTATTTTGTTGTAATGGAAATTGCAGAATTGAAATGAAAGCAGGAAATGCCTAATCTATTTTGCTGAAATGGAAATTGCAGAATTGAAATGAAAGTAAGAAATGACTAATCTATTTTTCTGAAATGGAAATTGTAGAATTGAAATGGAAACAGGAAATTCCTAGTCTACTTTTGTAGAATTCTCTGACGCTTCCCCGGCAACGGCGCTAAAAATATGGTGAGCACCATTATTGTAGCAATAATGTTGCAACTCTTGGGGATTCGTTCTTTACTTTTATCAACTCAGTAGTTCATAAAAAACTTGGAAGTGACGGTGTTGTATGCACAAGTACTAGCTCTTACTGCAAGCTGTCACTTGGTTAGTTGGCGCAAGATCACTAATGAGTTCAAGCCAACTTCCATGAGTTCTAAGAAGAAGCTTTTAAATGTGATGAAAGAAATATAACGCTAGAGAGGCTATTCTATTTGCAGAAAGAGAAGGAAAACTTAAATGTAATGCAAACTCTAGCAATCCCTGATTTACCTATTAACCCTACTTTTGCAAGAAAAGAGATGGAAACTGATGAAATGAGTGCCATTGACTATCCAATTGTGATAGTCTAGAGATTTGATGGTGGGGGGAGGTGGATTTGGTTGTTGTAGAGGTGGAGGAAGGTGTGGAGAGGTCCTAAGAACCCTCTAGTACCCTCTAAAGACTTTCATAGCGATCGGACTTTGAAAAATCACTCACAGGAACTTCTACAGGAGGCTGCACGAGATCTATGGGAGGATCTACAGGAGGAGTCCGAGAGCTATTTTTGGATTTTTGAAGGTGGAAAAGTGATAGGAAAGGGGAACTAAAGGCTAGATAAAGGTTTTTAGGCTTCTAGAACTTGTCAAGGAAGATCAAGAACGAACGTGATGGTTGGATTTGTTCAAATGGCAAGAAAGAATCTTATGGAGAAAACACAGAAATTAGGGAAGATTGGTGAAATGTTGCGAATGACTCGGGAAATCTATGAGAAGTGAGCTGTTGTTGGCTATTTTATGGATATATGGTGAGTTGAGATGTCCTGCGAGGGATCTACACATTTACTTATCAAAACTGAGCGGGAAAAAACTAACTTTACTATGAAAACAAAAATATCACTCATTAACCTAATTCCTAACCCAGAAACAGAAAATGTTGAATAGTAACCTGTGAACAAAAAAGCATGTGGAGAGAACTATGGTAAAAGAACAGGAAATGATCTAAGCAACTGAATCTGGACCAATATATCAATCTTTCCAAATCAAGTTATCACACTAGTAGTTGCATGGAAGAGTAAAAACTGTGTTTTTGGTGGCAGCAGAAGTGCCTTGACGTCAAATCATAGTCCCAGAAAGGGAGAAAGGAGATTAGGGCCTGCTGTTAGCCTTTTTGAATCTTATTCTATCACTACAGTAACCTACTTGAGCAACTGAAACACAAAAATATATGCAAACCATAAAAAACAACCTAATCTAACAAAGTAAAATGAATCTATGCAACATAAATTAACTCATGAACTGAAGCAAAAACATATAAGTACAAAGTAAGAGGTTTTGGGCAGCTTGGATTGGTCACTAACCCAAGAGCATTAGCCCTCTTAAAGAGATCATTTTTGGCTTAAAACGGTTTCATCTTCATTACCAAAAATAACAGTCACATTACAAGAACTGTTCTCAAAAGGAACTCGAAAATAAGCTTACCAATGTGATGCACAAAAGTATGAAAATTCTACTAATGACTGGCTAACCTACTAACGCTCTAAGCCTCCTTATTTATACAAATGGATTCCTCCAACAGTCCTCCTAAAATCAAGGAACTCGACTTCTAGAACTGGAGATAAACAACAGTCCTTCTTTACTTGCTCGGTTGCCCCTTGGAATCATCAATGTGGACCTTTGTGCTTCGACTTGTTGATGAAGGATTTGAGGAAATGGGTCATAAATGAAGGAGACACCCCCTACAAATCCTTTTCCCTTTTTTCCTCGAGTTTTCACTGTCATTTGCTCATAAATCCCTTGACTTTGTCCAAAATTGGATAAAAAGTCTGAATAAAGCACACATTAGATTACATGGCAAAGTGACTAACCCTAATTCACTCTATTAGCATAAATATATTCAAAAAGATGTAATAAACTAATGATAATGGTGGATTAAGTCGAAATAAGAGGCAAAATGAGCCCATATAATTACCCATTTCTGGGGCTCATCATCACCCCCTACTGAATGGGTTGCTCATCCTCTGAGCAACTAATCTAACTCTTCATCCTTGATGGCTCTCACAGATTCCCAAACATCCCATGCCTATGATATGATATCTTCCTTTTTATCATGGAAACTTGCCTTCCTATCCACTTCTTCCCACTATTTATGTTCTTCCTCTTCTTTTACTCATTCCAGCAGTCCTAGCAGAAGTGGAGGACTAAATTTAAGGCCAATCCAATTGGCCTTCAAACTTTGCATTGAGTGCTTATATAGGGGCACTCTCCTCATGGCTTCCCTCATCCTTTTTGGGGAGTGATACTCCCTGATCCTTAAGTTGTGTGGCAATATATTCCACCTTCTCATGCAGGCATGAATGCAGTCATCTCCGAACAATCTCTCCATGTCCTCGAAGTGAGTAATAGCTTGGGCCTTCTTATCAACACAGTATAGGACAACTTAAGGATTAGCTGCAAGGTGTTGGTGGGCATAGATGAGAGCTAAAGGGTCTTTTGGTTCTAGCCTAATCATGAGGGGTTCTCTCAGCTCTTTTGCCATCATTTTCTGGATTTCCACTGCCCTTTTCTCTTCATGGCTCATCCAAGATGCCATAGCCATCAGCTACAAGTCTCCCAACACAGCATTTGGATCCCATAAGTTCATGTCAGTAAGTGCCATGTTGTGCAGGTAAAATTATACTAGCTTCACTTTATCCTCAACTGAACTATGATCACATAAATGCATGAATTGGCCATAATCCTGAAAAGGTATTGTTCCCCTCTGGGCCAACGTCCTAATCTGAAATTGGAGGCACTGATTCTTGAGGTACACTGCATATGATTTGGCTGGTTGCCTACACTGTAATGCCTCCATAGCCCAGCTGGCTATGCAAGCTAACTGGGCTTCCTTTTCTTATAGTTGCCTTCTCAAAATCAACACCTCATTTTTTTCTTGGGATTTCCTTTACTGTTGCTGCTTTATCAATGTCTCACTATCTGCCTAAGGTTCCTCTTCCTATTGCTATCTTTTTGTTGCCTCACTGTTTATCTGGGATTCCCTTTCTTGTAGCTGCTTCTTCAACATTTCATTTTCTGCTTCTAATTGAGCTCTTCTGATTCTTTCTGTATATCTGACCATGATCAATTCTATGCCCATCTCTCTCAACCTATTTTCCATGTGCCCAATGTCTTCCACCCTTGTGATTTTGCAATCTGCATCCATGTATGGGTCTTGACTCTTTCCTTTTCCAACTCGAGGAAAATAGGAATTGCAAAATTTTGTGTGGTGATCTTCCCACCTTCTATAAGGTTGTAGTAAGAGCCTAAGTTAGGCTGAGGTCCAAGCTCTGGTATCTCTTTTGCCTTGTCTTCCTCCTTGGTCTATTCTTCTACCTTCTTTTCAAGTTTTTTAGTCTCTTTGATCTTTGCCAGTGTCTCCTGTAGAGAGGTCTGTGACTCGTGTAGGACTATTTTGGAGTTCATTAGTTTGATCATTTCTTTCCAAGTAGAGGTCTTAGGACTTCCTCTCTCGTAAGTGATGGGGCTTTTGGAGGGAGATTCCTTCTTTGTTGTAGTAGGTACATCCTCAATGATGATGGGCTCCTTTGAAGGTGGCTGAGGCTTCCCCATCTTAATTCTGGTGCTCTTTTGAGCTTTGAAGTACATAGATGGTTGTCTTTTTCTTTTCCCTTTGGGCTTGGCTAGAGTACTAAGTGCAGCAAGAATAGTTGTTGCTTCTCTTGCTAGTGTCTCAGGAGACACTTCTTCTTATTGTGTTTCTTCTGTTAGTTTCAGTCTTTGCAGCCTTCCTCCAGTGATCAAACATGCTCTTACAAAGTGATTTTAAGGTGTCAAAGTCAAATTTTGTCATTTCAGTGAGTCTTCAAGCAAAATTTGCTTACTATGCATTAGGTCTAGGGTTTGATTTTACCCTTGTCAAAGTTGTCCAAATGACATTCCATGTCACCATTCAACTGAGTTTACCATCATTAAAAGGGTTGTCATCATCATGTCAAGTTACATTGGGTCATTTTACCCCTTGTTCATGCTTCAGTTGCGCCTAGGCAAGGTTCATTTCCCTCTCCTAAGGTTTTGAAGCTAATTTCTCTTGGATGGTCAAATCATTGGAAAAACTTATATCGTAATGTTCATACACCTTCCCCTATCCATAA
Organism: Pinus taeda; assembly: GCA_000404065.3. Lineage (NCBI taxonomy): Eukaryota > Viridiplantae > Streptophyta > Pinopsida > Pinales > Pinaceae > Pinus > Pinus taeda. The sequence goes on along the minus strand of APFE031560009.1, from coordinate 42,591 downwards.
TTTACCTTATTAAACACTTCCCATCACTAAAATCCCCCAAATTCCTCATTTTTGCACAAACCCTAGTTTCTTGCTACAACTTGGCAATTTTCTAGGCTATGCCTGTGTTTTACCTTTTTGGACCCCTTCCCCTCACTCAATTTCTGATATTCCACTTTCCCCTACTTTCTAATATCCCTCCCCACTTCCCTAAGTTTTCTCAAGAATTTAGAAGCCCCCTATCCCCTTCATTTTGCTTCATTTTGGCAAATCCCTTGTCCCACACATCGGGATATGTTTCACTCAAATGATGTTTCTGAGCAATAAAAGATGAATTTTGCAAAACTGAGAGAGGTTTTTCTCCACAACAGACTAAGGAAGAAAAACCTCCTTCACTTTTACACATGTGTCATGGTTTTAGAGCAATGTCAAAAATAAAATTGCCTTGGGAGAATTGATACACCTCTAAAGTGACCTTGGGAAAATCAAGTTTTCTCCTAGCTTGGTTGGCCAAATCACTTTCTAAATGAGTAAAATGATAACTAGACACAACAATATTTCCAATGAGCTATCATGAGCTCAACTTGTAGTTCAGGAAGGCATTCAAAAGTTGACTGTAACAACACTCTGCCTTTACCGGACGAGACCATTCAGGATTTCATTTTAGATTCTTCTTCCTATGTTTCATGTTCTGAAATGTTCTTTGAAGAGGAAATCCACTCATCTTCTTGTTCAAAATTTTTCGAGGACCAGGAACATACTTGTTTTGAAGTACATTATGAAGGAAGATCAGAATCAAAAGAAAAAGACATCTTGTTTCCTCGGTAGGAGGTAAATCTTCATGTTTTTCATGATCCAATGGAAAATCTGTTACAGTCAGCAGTGAAGGTCACTATTGTAGTATTCAGTGATGAAGGAGATCATGGTTGACTGTGGTTTTGGATGCCCAGTTACCAGTATCTATTGTTGACCAGAAGATCTGATCCAGAGAATCAATCACGGAGGCATCTACTTGATTGGTTACATTGGGAGACACATTACACATGATTGTACATATTGCATTAGTACACAGGTGGCTGTCATCATGATTTGAAACCCTCGAATCTTGATGGACTGCTACCATTGAAATAAGTTTTGTTAGTTCTTGTTTTAGTTAAGTCAGTCATGAGTCATTTCCTTTTGCATTGAGTCGGTTTTTCAGTCATGTTGGTTTCATAATTAAGTCGGTTTAAGTCAATTTTAGGTCAATAAATGAGTCGAAGTCTTGTGTTGTTTGTCAAAATAATGACTCCATATCCCAATAGACGAAGGCACTGTCTAGCTCTTCCAGAGATATGTTGTTCTTAGCACCTCCAAGGAGCTACCATCCCCCATTGGAGCGAATGTTAGTGTCAGTCTTTGCAGCCTTCCTTCAGTGATCAAACATGCTCTTACAAAGTGATTTTAAGGTGTCAAAGTCAAATTTTGTCATTTCTGTGAGTCTTCAAGCAAAATTTGGTCACTAGGCATTAAGTCTAGGGTTTGATTTTACCCTTGTCAAAGTTGTCCAAATGGCGTTCCATGTCACCATTCAACTGAGTGTACCATCATTCAAAGAGTTTTCATCATTATGTCAAGTTCCACTGGGTCATTTTACACCTTGTTCATGCTTCAGTTGTGCCTAGGCAAGGTTCATTTCCCTCTCCTAGGGTTTTGAAGCTAATTTCCCTTGGATGGCCAAATCATCAGAAAAACTTGTATACTGATGTTCATACACCTTCCCCTATCCATAATGTACCTTATTAAACACTTCCCATCACTAAAATCCTCTGAATTCCTCATTTTCGCACAAACCCTAGTTTCTTGCTACAACTTGGCAATTTTCTAGGCTAGGCCTATGTTTTGCCTTTTTGGACCCCTTACCCTCACTCCATTTCTAAGATTCCACTTTCCCCTACTTTCTAACATCCCTCCCCACTTCCCTAAGTTTTCTCAAGAATTTAGAAGCCCCTTATCCCCTTCATTTTGCTTCATTTCGGCAAATCCCTTGTCCCACACATCGGGATATGCTTCACTCAAATGATGTTTCTGAGCAATCAAAGATGCATTTGGGAAAAATGGGATATTTTTGCGTCCACACCAGACCAAGGAAGAAAAACCTCCTTCACTTTTTACACAGGTGTCATGGTTTTAGAGAAATGTCAAAAATACAATTGCCTTGGGAGAATTGATACACCTCTGAATTGAACTTGGGAAAATCACCTTTTCTTCTAGCTTGGTTGGCAAAATGACTTTATTGATGTGTAAAATGATAACTAGACACAACGATGTTTCCAATGAGCTATCATGAGCTCAATTTGGAGTTGAGGAAGGCATTCAAAAGTTTACTGTAATAGTACTCTGTCTTTAGGCAGCCTCATTTGGCACATCTTGACCAGTCTTGGGATATTTGATTTTTGATAGGGACAATGAACTCCAAATTGAAAAATTCTAGTTGGGTTGGCAAGTAGACTGAAGGACCTTTCCAATGAGCTATCCTTCACTCAATTTCAACATCAGGAAGGCCTCCAAAAGTCACCTGGAAAAGGATGTGGCGCACATGGGAGGCGCGGCACACAGGGCTAAAAGGCCTGAAGTTGACTGAAATCTTCTCCAGAACTGCAAATTCTTCATTCCACAAGGTTTCCGCAAGGAAACAAGGTCATTGTTTAAATCAAGGTCATAAAGAAATGTTGCAAAGTGATTAGGAGAGAAAAGTGTGCATCGTGCGTGTTTGAGTGAGTTGGAGGCAGTTCCAAGGAGCGCGGCGCATATACTCAGGGGCGCGGCGCACATAGAGCCTGCCCACAGTTCAAACTTTCCATAGGCGTGGCGCATGCCCAGGGCGTAGCGCACTGGGTTTTGCGCGCGACGCACACAGACGAAGGGCCAAAACAAGGCCAAATCACCTCCAAAATTTTGCGAAGCCTATCAAATTGAAAGGTAGGCTCTTTGACATCTTTTGTTCATCAAGTTTTATCAATGATATGATGATTTATACAGATGTTTGAATGCAACCAAATGCATAAAATCAACCATAATAAATCACCAAGAAACATGATGGCTAGGGTTGCTAAAGTGTGTTGTTAGTGCCAATGTTCCATTCCACCCACCATTTTCCCCCTCACCTACCATTTTTCCTATCCTCCCTTTCTCATTTTTCCTAATATCCTTGCCCTAAATTACTACCAAAACCTCTCCCATATCCCTCCACTATTTGGTCAATATGACACCCCAAACCCTACCTTCTTAAAACCCAAAACCCTACCCTATCAAAATACCCAAACTCCTCCCATATCCCTAAAAAAATTTCTCCCTATAACCCCTATTCCCATTACATTACTCCCTTCCTAAAACTCCCTGTTTCATTGTTCCCCTTGGTGACAGATATCACAAAGGCACCCAGCCTCACACCATCATTAAAGGGTAGCCTAAGTATAGTATACACAGCAGTCATTGCTTCACAACATTCATCGGAGTATGAGATGGAGACACACAGTGATTGGCGAAAGCGAACAAGGACAAGTACATGCTCGAGCACATGAAAAACCATTATTGGGCACGCAATCATGTTTGCAAGGCACGAATAAGGAATTTAAAGGCAAAATTGAGCAAAGCAACAAAAGAGGCAAAAGAGCAAGATCGACTTTGAATATTGGCTGAAGCTTCTGTGTCCTAGAATAGTGCCTCTTAGAGAACCTCCAACCCAAATTTCAAGAAATTTGGGACAATTTTGGTCACATGGAAATTTTTTGGCACAAACACAGGTTTTTTCTCTATACGCACCGCGCCACTAGTGCGACGCGTAGGATTGGGAGCTCCAAATGAGAAATGGTTTGCATTTTTGGATTCAGCATGCCAAATCACGATTACTGGCACTCAAGCAAGAAATTTAGGCATGATTTTAGTCTCCACGAGGTCAAAAACACCCAAACAATGGCCTCACTGCCCCTAATTTGACACACAGGAAGCAGTCTTGGGAGAATGAAGATTTGGAGGCGAAAATGAGCTCCAAATTCAAAAATTCCACTTCGTTTGGAAAGTAGATAGGACAGGCTTTCCAACAAGCATAATTGGGTACATTTTGGACTCCTGCAAGTGCCTCGAAACTGGCCTCAAAGTGGTGTAGAGCATACAGAAAATGGCGCAGCGCATATAGGAAAAAAGGCCCAAATTGCCTCTGTTTCACGAAATTTCACTTCGCGACTTTTCATAAGTGGGTCCACTCATATACACTTCACTTTTTGGCACCAAAGGTGGCATTTAAAGTATTTTCACTCCGTATGGGCATCTATCCAAGTGGCAAAGGAAGGCAAAGTGTCACCCAAGCCATTTGTCATGTTTGTGGCGCTGCACCTGTAGCTGATGTTTGGCTCTCCGCCTTCATTTTGTAGTGATTCGAGTAACTCCCCAACCCTTGGGTGTTCTATCTCTTCATAGCACATTCTATATATTGTATGCAAACTATTTGCAAAGGGTTGGTTGGCTTGTAACTTCTGGAAGACTGTGGGAAAGAAACTTTGTTTCTGCATTGTATATTTTTTACAGAGGATCAATGAAAGGCAGTGGCTTTGTTTCAAGAGATTCATGTGGTTGTGAGTGCAAAAAATGTGTCTCTTATGTTTCATATGTATCTTGTTATGTTTCATATCTCATTTCATATTCATTTCCGGTGAAATTTTCTAAGTTAGTTAAGGTAGAATTCAATTTTATTGCTCTGCCTGTGGGAAAATTTCATGTTCAGTGTTCTTCTTCTATTGAAAAGGATTCATGTTGCCTATGCCCTTTTCACCCTCCTAAGAAATCTCTCCATTATGCGTTGCTTCAAACTAAATTGTTGGACTCTATGCCTATCTTGCCTCACGAAGTAATTTGTTGCTTTATATTAAGTTCTCTATTCATTGAGGTCCATTGGTCCCATAAAATCCCAGAAACAAAGTCATTCATAAAAATCACTTCTTGTATCCATATTCACTTACTAGCCTAAGATAAATATCTCACTGTAAGTCATCTCAGGCCATTTCATTTATCTAATCACTGTGTGTGACTCGGAGAGAGCCCTCTCCTGTTCTGGTAGGGCTAGCTACCAGATTGAGCGTGGTTTGTGGTTACCCTGAATTTTGCCTTCTTTCAGCCTAAGGTGGATTTAGGTGCTAACATCTTCTTCTTCATCTACTATTTTGCCTGTTTCTACTAGTTTTGTGTCTATTGTCTCGACTCTGTTTTCTCCTCTGCTTGCTAAGTTTCTACCTTTGTTGTGGCAGCCTTTTTCTAAGTTGTCTTAGGCTTCTTCTTTTCAGTTATTATCCTTTTCTTTTTCTCTGCTGTGGTTTTCCATTTTTCTGCTTTTGACTCTATCTTCTTCTCTGCTTGAGGCTTATCTTTGGTGGTGTCATGTTTCCTCTCTCCTCTTTGTTTTTCTTCTTCTGTGTGGGGTTCTTCTTCTTCCATTTGAATGTTCTGTTCTTCTTCATGGATTCCCTTATTAGCCTCTTTTTGATCCTCCTCTTCACTTCCAGATGGAATAAGGTCATCAATGAGAGTCTTTATATCATCTTCTTTAGTCATGTTCCTGAAAATCTCCCACGCTATAGCGATTGTGTAAGTGTGGAGGACATCCTCCACCAGCAATTTAGTGAGCCCATGGTGAGCCAATTGGTTTGGAACCCCTACATTCAATTTTGTGCTACACTCTATTAAGGATTAGAGGAGAAAATATGGAATATTAAGTTTTCTGGATGCAGGAAGGTCCATGCCATATCTTAGTTCATGTAACAGTTTGAAATGATACCCATAAATGATGTTGTATATTCCTTCATAGGAGATATACTTCATGATCTGATAGCTACCTCACCTCATCGATAAGGTATAATTTTTCTTTTGATCTCATTCTTATCCTCCACAGGATGTTCATTAGGCTGGAAAAAGGTCTTCTTAGCAACTTGACCTAGTGGTTTTTCTTCTTTGCTCCAGGGGAGTCCAAGTGGGATACCGATGACCCTAATGATGAATTCTCGTGTGATTTCTATGGTTAAACCCCTGAAATTGATGGTGGCATAGATTTTTGAATGAGGTTTTAAAGACAGTAAAACTTCCTCTGTGACTTCCTCATCATACCCAAGAAATTTTTCAAAGAAAGGCGTCCAATTTTCCTTGGTAAAGAGGGGTAGCACTTCTAGATGTTCATGCACCTTAGTTGAATTTATAGGCTCCTTCCTCATAAAACCCCTTGTCATGATATTCAGAGACTACTGGAATGTTTCAGGTGAGGAGGAAGGCAGCAAATTTCAAACCTGAAAAAAGAGGAACAACTAAGGGTTTTTCTGGAACCAGAGAGAGAGTTTTCCATGTTCTTCCTTTTTAATAAAAACAAATTTCAACTTTCCTTCCCTTCAAACTCTGTTCTCAACCTTAATTTACTTCTTGGCCTGTATGAGGGAAACAATATCTTGAAAAAAATAGAGTATACAAAATAATGTTTTTCTTTTTTCACAAAATAAACAGACTACCCAATGCAATTCACTTTTTTACAAGTTTGATTTTCTATGGTTGCATCCTTTCTTTACACAGCAGAATACCACGGAGGAGAAAGAGATAGAATTTGATTTGAGAGAGTAAATGGAAAAACTGTATATATTTCTAAAAAACACAGGCATACTTGTTTTCTTACTTTTCCTTTCTTTTGAACTCAGTACTTTGCTTCAAATCCCACCACCTTTTGTAGATATATGAAATGCAGAGTGGGTTTTACTGAGCCTACCTTTTCAAGCTTGAATTTGGCATAAAAATCCTGAATTTTCCTCTACGATGCTGCTCACTGGCCTTCCTATAGAAGGGCTCCTGTAGGAATGTGTTTCTGCTCCTATAGAGTGCGATAATGCTCCTGTAGAGCTCGATAAGTGGAAGGGTTCTGAAACTGGCAGAGAGAGACTATTTCGAGATTTTGAAGGTGGTAGGTAGGTTGCTACAGTCAAGAGCTTATCGATACCAATGCAAACAAAGGTGGTGGAGGTGGTCGACTGCAGCATACTTAAGCTTACGGGAGTGTTCTATAGTGACAATGTGAAGTGGCGAGAAGGGTATGTTATCCCCATCTAGACCGTTGGTCCCTACTTCAGTGCCATTATGAATCTTCATGCTACATGCTAGCAATCACTTCCAACATTCCTGTTATATGCTGCCACCACTACCTATTTTTAGTTTTATTTCCTAAATTGACTGAACACACATGCCAATTGCACCCACCGAGCATTGTTTGAACTGGATGAGGCACTATTCGAACTAGACGAGGGGTGTTGTTTGAACTAGATGAGGAACTATTTGAACTAGATGAGGGGTGTTGTTTGAACTGGACGAGGGTGTTGTTTGAACTAGATGAGGATAGCCAGTTAGCTGGGCACTAATCTCGTTTAATCGCAACCATGTCACTGTTCATACAGTTTTTGAAATTATACTCATCCAACAGAGGAACGAGTTTAGTCACTTACCTGTTAGTCGCTACCTTGCTGTTGCATGATTTAGATTTTGGCGTTCTGTTCATGGATTGTTGTTGCTGGCACTCGTGGCTTCTGAATTGGTGGCTCAGCTACCTTGCACTCTTGATCTTTAATCAGTTCTAGCTCCTGGTGTGTTTTATACACCTATCGCTGCACTGACCCTGCCTCTAGATCTCTATTTTTAAGGGGATCAGCTGTTACAGGAATCCTGTAGGATTTCCTGTAACTGCTTCTCCCTCTAAAACTTTCCGTTGAGGCTTGATTAGGGACTGGAGAGATAGCTAAGGAAGGCTCTGAAGGAAAAGGAAAAGTAGCTAGTACGCACTAGGTAAGAGTTAAGTTCAAGATGCTACTGTTTTATTCTTCAATTTTTTTTTTGCAAGCAAAAGAAATAGGATTTCTATGTTTTCTATGAAGGGAAGAAAGAATCAAGTGGAAATACAGTGGTGCAGGTGTGGAACAGTGAGTTAGGAGGATGAATGGTGGCAGGGGGGACCCTTTTTCTTCTATGGCCCTCCTGCAATCTGCAATGCATTAAAAAAAAAGGTTAATTTTCTGTTCCTATTTTTTCTTTTTTCTCTGTTTTTATTTTTTCCTTTTTTTTTAAAGAGACAATTGGGGAACCTCCAAAAGGTTTTCACCCTTACTGCCTGCCCTGGGCACCTCTAAGAGGAGGTTTTCACCCCAGGATCTTTTATTCTCCTTTTTCTTTTCTGTATTTCTCCTTTTTTTTTTAGAGCATGGGTGGAGTGGAGGCAGAGATTTGCTCCACTACTAACATTGTTTTACTCATATTCTCAATGAATTATTTCTTGGAGAGGGGCTTCTTGTATATCTTCAACCTATTCCCATTGACAAGCATGGGGATGGCTTCTTCATCGATGGTCCTGATCAAAACTGAACCATTTTCATTACACCTTTCTACGGTGTACGGTCCCAACCATCTTGTTCTTAGTTTGCCCTTGAAATATTTATATCTTGAATCATACAGCAATGCCCAATCTCCTTCCTGGAATTGTTTCTCTTTGAGGTGTCCGTCATACCATATTTTCCTTCAAATCTGGACTACCTCTAAGTGGAGAAGGGCCTGCAATCTTTGTTCATTTAATCCATTTAGCTGAAGTAACCTTTCCTTTTGTGCATGGTTGAGATCTAGGTACAGTTGAGCTACCAACCTTAGTGTTTTATATTCAAATTCTATTGACAGCAAAGCCTTCTTCCCATAGACCAATAGGGTGTGAACCCTGTGGTGGTCTTCCAGAGGTGTTATAGGGCCAGGTGGCCTCAACCAATCGATCTGCCCAATCTTTCCTACTGCTGCTCACTACCTTGGTCAAAATTCCTTCCAAAGCTCTGTTAGTGACTTCCACGTGTCCATTTGCTTGCGGATGATAAGGTGTGGATGTTCTGTGCTTAATTTTGTGATGTGTGAACAAGTCTTTAATCAGATTGGAGGTAAACTGACTCCCTTGGTCCGTGACTAATTCTCTTGGATATCCAAACTTGTAGAAGATATTCTCTCTCAAAAACTTAGCTACTTTTTCTTCTGTCAGTGCTCTGATTGCCTTTACTTCTGCCCATTTTGTCAGATAATCAGTGCACACAATGATGTAAGATTTCGGCTTTGAAGGAGGGTTGACAGGACCAACAAAGTCCATGCCCCACTTCTTAAATGGCTTGAAAGTCACTTGAGGTTGCAGGGGTATCTCATCCCTTGGAGTATGTTTCCTCATCCTTTGGCATTGGTCAAATTGGTTGATATATCTCTTTACATCTTGATGAAGGCTGGGCTAATAGTAAACTGCTTGCAGGGTTTTGAAGGTAGTCCTCTTTGCTGCAAAATGTCCCCCATAGGGCCCATCATGACAGGTTAGGAGAATGTCAAAAATTCCTCCTCCCTGACACATATCCTCAAAACCTGATCTGGGCCAAGTTTTAAGAGATTGACCCCAATCCAGGTGAAAGGGGCACTTTTTCTCACAATCTTGCTCTTCTCTTTTGAGGACAGGTGTGGCAAGAACTGTGTTGAAACCAACTAATTTGCTATATCATCAAGCCATGGAGAGAGTACTAACATAGCAAATAGGTGTTCATCTGGCATTTGATCATCCACCATTCCTTCTTCACCTGCAGGTAGATCTATTTTAGACAAAAAAATTAGCAACAACATTTTCCTTACCCAGATTATCAACAATGGTTAAATCAAATTGCAGCAATAAAAGTAACCATCTAATAATACAAGAATTTAAATCTGGTTTGTTCATTAAATACCTAATTGTAGTATGATCACTATGTACAAATGTTTAATAGTCGGCAATGTAGTGTTTGAACTTATTTAGGGAATGGACTATAGCTAGGAGCCCCTTTTAGGTTACAGTGTATTTTAGTTCTGCCTTCCACAAGTTTTTACTTACAAAATATATGGCATAAGGCAACTTCTCACCGATTTTCCCTAAGGATACTCCTATCGCTTTATTTCAGGCATTTGTATGAATGTGGAAAGGTAGGGCCCAGTTTGGACCTCTCAAAATTGGTGCAGTCACCAGTTTACTTTTCAAGGTATCTAGAGCATCTTGACAGTTGTCAATCCATATGAACTTAGCATCTTTTCCCAAAAGGCCAAACAATGGAGAGGCTAGCTTACTGAAATCCTTAATGAATCTTCTATAACTCCTTGCTAAACCTAGGAAACTTCGAATATATCTTACCTTTTGAGGAGGTGGGACCCTTTAGATGATGAAAATTTTGTTGGGGTCCACCTGTAAACCTTGCTGAGAGATTATATGACCTAGCATGGTCACTTCAGTCATTAGGAATTCACATTTTTGAGGACTGAGGGACAGGTTCATTTCAATGCACTTGTCCAAAACTTTTCCCAAATTAGACAAAGCTTCCTAGAAGTTAGAACCATAACGGGTAAAGTCAGCCATATAGATTTCCACTGCATCATGAAACAGTTGAGCAAATATACTCAGTACTACTCTCTAGAAAGTGGTGGGAGCATTGTACAATCCAAAAGGAAGGACTTGGTATGCAAAGGTACCCCAAGGACAAGTGAAAGTGGTCTATCTTGGTCTTCTGAATTGATTTGGATCTGGTTGTATCCACTCAACCCATCTAGGAAGGAGAAGAACTTCTTCCCTGCCAGGCCATCTAGCACTTAATCTATGAAAGGCAAAGGAAAATGGTCCTTCCTGGTGGCCTTGTTTAGTTCCCGATAATCGACATAGATTCTCCACTTCCAATTTTTATTTGGCACTAGCACCAAAGGAGAGACCCATTCAGTGTCAGAGATAGGGTAGATGAATCCTGCATCCAGTAATTGTTGCAATTCTTTTTTGACAATGTCCTTAAGGGCTGGATTCATCCTCCTTTGATGTTATCTGACTGGTTTGCAATCTTCCTTAATGTAAATGTGGTGAGTGTAGACTGAGGGGTGCACTCCCTTCATCTCCTTATAGAACCAAGCAAAAGCATCCAAGCGGTTTCTCAATAAGCTACACAATTCTTTCTCTTGAGAGGTGGATAGGGATGAGTTGATCTTCAAGGTTCTTTCTGGGTTGAATTCCACATTCTTAACTCGGAGAGAGGTTGGATCAGCCATGTAGAGATCAACTAAAGGATTGGCTTGGGTTTCTTCCACCATCTATTCTAATGGCAACCCAATGGGGGTGGATTCTAAATCAAGGTTTCAATAAGATCATCCTAGGTTTGTTCCCCCCCCCCAATTGTAGCTTCCACTACACATAGTGGTGCAGAATAGACTTCATCCTCATCTTCCTCCTTCAACCAGATAGGTAAATCATGTTCTAAAAAAGGTTGGGCAGGAGGATATAAAACTAGCTATTTGGACATATGCCCATTCTTGATTATCATGTTCCCTGCTCGACAACAGATGTAGGCATTTACAGTAGCCAACTAGGGTCTACCCAAGATGAGAGGATGCCTAGTAAGCTTTGACTTTGGTTGGAGAACCAGGAAATTAGCAGGGTACTCCCAAGAATTGATTCTTCCACAATCCCTTCAGGGGTCATGGTGGAGCGATCTGCTAACTGTAGTACTATTGTGGTCTTTCTCAAGGAGCCCTGAAGGTTGAGCTTAAGCATAGTGTACTTGGTCATCACATTAATGGCAGCTCCTAGATCAATCAGGGTACGGGGGATTACAGTGCCATTGATGTGGACATCTACTACAGGACTTCCAGGGTCTAGATATTTCAGACAGATTACCTGTCCCAACATCAGGTTGGACAGTTGTCCTATGACCTTGATAGTTGGGGCATCTCTCCTACACCTGCCTGGGTGCCTGAAGCACTTCTCCTTGATCATTTTATTGTATATAGGCACATCCTTTATGGCTTGGAGAAGTGGTATCTTTACACATAATTTTTTCAATTCTCCCAGAAGTTCAGTCTCTTCTAGGTAGGCTGTGTTGTGCTAGTTAATCTCTCAAGACAGGGTGGAATGGCTTTTGGTTCACTTTCCTCTTTTTCTTCCTCATCCTTTTTAGGGGGAGGTTGGTTATCTGAGAGAAGCTTTCCAAATCGTAGGTTAATCTCCTGAATCTCCACAGCATAGGTCGGGCATGATGTTTCCCCACTATATACATGCTGGGCATGTTTTTTATTCAGATTCGGGTTCGATTGAGCAGGTATTTGTGGCTACCTTGGTGGAGCAGGAGGCAATGGTTGTGGTTGCGTAGGTGGTGGAGGCAAAAGAGTGGGAGGAGAGTTGCATTGGGCACTCCACCCTTGATGACATGAATTCCACTGAGGCTCTGGTTGAGCGTAAGAGTGAAACGAATGAGCAGCTAGTTGAGCATGGTATTGAGATGGATATGAGAAAAGAGGGGGCATGGAACAGGAAGGATGAGTAGGGGGACGCTAACAAGGCATGGAAGTGGCTTGGTTGGGGTTGTAATATGTCTGGAATGTCCCTTGCATTCCCTATTGGTAGTGTCTAGGCCCATGTGGCCTCCTCTGGCTCATGATATAAAGTGGTTCAGTGGCTACTTCAGTCCCCTGTTATGCAGCTTTAAGTCCAGGCAAGGAAGGGCATTGATTCGTAAAATGGTCTTCTTCAAAGACTAAACACACTTCTATAGAGTTCAATGGACATTCGTTCGTAGGATGCCTTCTGGTGCACCTAGGACAAAATATGGCCAAAGCCCTTTCTGCTTCCTCTTGTTTTCTTTTGATATGCAAGGTATCCATTTACATGGCAAGAGTCTGCCTCATCTCACTCTTAAAATCTCCCACCAGATTTTTAAATTCACCTCTAACGAATGAACTAGATGAGGATGTTCTGGCTAAGGGTTGATTTCCCCTACCTCTCTTTCTTGCAACCCTAGAATGGTTTCAAAACATAGTCTCTATGTCATCATAAGGTAGTTGGTAGATGTCCCCCCCAGCCAGCAAATGGAGGGTATCTAGAAGGTCTTTTGGGACCCCTTTGAGGAGGACCAACTTCAAAGATTTGGGGTCCAGTGTGCACCTGGCCCTTTTATAACTGAGCTTAAACTTCTCTTCATGGTCTTCTAAGGATTCATCGCTTCCCATGGTCATTCAAAAGATTTCTTCCTTGGTATCCTTTGACCTATAGCAGTCTCGGTATTTGTTGTTAAAGGCTTGTTGCATCTGATCCCAAGTTGTAATGTTGTTTCCAGGTAACCCCATGAACCAACACAATGCTGCATCCTTGATGGTAGAAGGAAACAATTTCAACTTCTACTCATCTTCTACATAGTCATAGGTTTGACAGATAACAACAAATTCAAACAAGAAGGTATCAGGATCTTTGGTAGTCAACCCATGGAAGCGAGGTAAGGTTAAGGGACTTATTCTTTTCATTTTAGTGTCCCCATTAGTCTCTCAGATGGTAAAGGTACCCTCTAATCTTTCCCCATTTCCTCTAATGTTTCTATTTTTAGCGACGGTCTCAGGAGGAATGGTTTCTTGCTCTTCTTCTGCTATAGGATCTTCATATATCTCTAGTGGTTCACCTATAGGTTCTTCTAGATCACTGCCACTGAAGAAGAGAGAAAGGTGACTTAGTGATGTGGTGGGGGTGTTGGGTAGGAATTTTCCTAAATTATCTCTGTTCCTATGAGGCATGAAAGGAAATATCTTTTTGGGTGATTTTTGTTAGTTTTTTTTTTTGCTTGTACCTGCAAAACTGAAATTGATTGAACAAAAAATTGCAACTAACTAAAATGAACTTGCTAAAATGAAATTACAGAATTGAAATAAAAGAAAGAAATGACTAATTTATTTTTCCGAAATGGAAATTGCAGAATTGAAATGAAAGAAGGAAATGAAAAATCTATTTTGTTGAAATGGAAATTGCAGAATTGAAATGAAAGCACGAAATGACTAATCTATTTTGCTGAAATGGAAATTGCAAATTGAAATGAAAGTAGGAAATGACTAATCTATTTTGCTGAAATGGAAATTGCAAAATTGAAATGAAAACAGGAAATGCCTAGTCTACTTTTGCAGAATTGAAATGAAACAACTACTCTAGTTTTGCAAAAATAAACTACTTAGCATAATGTTGTAGTGGAAAATAGAAGAAAAGTAGTAATCACAAAATACTCTGATGCTTCCCTAGCAATGGCACTAAAAAGGTGGTGAGAACTAGTATTGCAGCAATAATGTTGCAACTCCTGGGGCTTCCTTCTTTACTTTTATCAACCCGGTAGTTTGTAACAAACTTGGAAGCGACGATGTTGTATGCACAAGTACTAGCTCTTACTGCAAGCTATCACTTCGTCAACTAGTGGAAGATCACTAAAGAACTCAAGCAAACTTCTATGAGTTCTCAGAAGATTCTTTTAACTGTGATGAAAAAAATTTAATGCTATACTGAAATGTAATGCAAACCCTAGCAAACTCTGATTTACCTATTAACCCTACTTTTGAAAGAAAAGAGATGGAAACTGATGAAATACGTTCGCTTGACTACTGAAAAGGTAAATTTCATTTATTCAAGCTACTTCTGAAAAGAAATGAGAAGAAAACATCTTTTTGTGCTTTTGTGTGTTTTATGTGAAATCATTATGCTTGTGATTTATCTAATTATGATTGTGTAGAGGTTTGGTGGCGAAGGAAGGTGGAGCTAGTTGTTACAGAGGTGGATGAAGGTGTGGAGAGGTCCTAAGAAGCCCCTAGTGCCCTTCTAAAGACTTTCATAGCGACCGGACTTCGAAAAATCACTCATGAGAATTTCTATAGGAGGATGCAGGGGATCTACACGATGATCTACATGAGGAGGCCGAGAGCTATTTTTGGAGTTTTGAAGGTGAAATAATGATAGGAAAGGGGAACTGAAGGCTAGATGAAGGTGTTGAGGTGTCTAGAACTCGTGAAGGAAGATCAAGAATGAACATGATGGTTGGATTTTTTCAAATGGCAAGAAATAATCTTATGGAGAAAACACAAAAATTAGGGAAGATTGGTGAAATGTTGCAAATGACTTGGGAAATCTATGACAAGTGAGCTGATGCTGGCTATTTTATGGATGTGGTGAGTTGAGATGTCCTGCGAGGGATTTGCACATTTACTTATCAAAACTGAGCGGGAAAAACCTAGTTGTACTATGAAAAAAGAAATATCACTCGTTAACCTAATTCTTGACCTAGAAACAGAAAATGCTGAACAGAAAAGCATGCAGAGAGAACTATGGTAAAAGAACAGGAAATTATCTAAGCAACTAAATCTGGACAATATATCAATCTTTCCAAATCA
The DNA here is from genome assembly GCA_000404065.3 of Pinus taeda. Taxonomy (NCBI): domain Eukaryota; kingdom Viridiplantae; phylum Streptophyta; class Pinopsida; order Pinales; family Pinaceae; genus Pinus; species Pinus taeda. The sequence goes on along the minus strand of APFE031560009.1, from coordinate 27,354 downwards.
AGTTATCACACTAGCAGTTGCATGGAAGAGAAAAAATTGTGTTTTTGGTGGCAGCAGAAGTGCTTTGACCTCAAATCATAGTCCCAGGAAGGGAGAAAGGACATCAAGGCCTGATATTGTCCTTTTTGATCTTATTTTGTCACTGTAGTAACCTACTTGAGCAACTAAAACACAAAACAGTGATGCAAACCATCAAAAGCAACCTAATCTAACAAAGTAAAATGAATCTATGCAACATAAATTATCTCATGAACTGAAGCAAAAACATATAAGTACGCAGTAAGAGGTGTTGGGCATCTTGGCTTGGGCACTAACCCAAGAGGATCAGCCCTCTAAAAGAGATCTGTGTTGGTTCAAAAACTGTTTCATCTTCATTACAAAAAATAACAGTCACATTACAAGAATTGTTCTCAAAAGAAACTCGAAAATAAGTTGAACAATGTCCTATACAAAAGTGTGGAAATTCTACTAATGACTGGTTAACCTACTAAGGCTCTAAGCCTCCTTATTTATACAAATGGATTCCTCCAATAGTCCTCCTAAAATCAAGGAACTTGACTTCCTAGAACTGGAGATAAACAATAGTCCTTCTTTACTTGCTCGGATGCCCCTTGGAATCAACAATGTGGACCTTTGTGCTTTGAGTTGCTAATGTAGGATTCGAGGAAAGGGGACGTAAATGAAGGAGATACCCCCCTATAAATCCTCTTCCCTATTTTCCTCGAGTTTTGGTTGCCATTTGCTCATAAATCCCTTGATTTTGTCCAAAATTGGCCAAAAAAATTTCATAAAGCACACATTAGACTACATGGCAAATTGACTAACCTAATTCACTCTATTAGCAAAAATATATTCAAAAACATGAAATAAACTAATGAGAATGGTGGATTAAGTCGAAATAAGAGGCAAAATGAGCCCATATAATTACCCATTTATGGGGCTTATCAATAGGTTTAGCATTTTCGTATGTCTTGATCTTATGTTGGACTATAGATGGATCTATTCCAAGCATTTCCTCATAAGACCAAATGAACACATCACAAAACCCTTTGAAGAGATACGTACAAGTTTGAATTTTTTCAAGGAAACAATCATCTCCAATGAAGATATTTCCAATTATGTTAGGATTCCTAGAGATGTTCATCGGTTCAGTTTGTGAGATGTCCATGCAACATACTTGTGCATGGTGTCTGCACTGATCACAAAGGTTGGGCTGGTGGCTATGTGCATCAACTCATAAAAGTACGAGTCAAGATCCAGTCGGACCTATGCCTTTGTCTTCACCTGGGTGAGTGTTCCAATAGATGGGATCACATGAGTGCACACAACAACATCCATACTCTTGAATACCCATGCATTGGAATCTTGTAGACTAGTGATGAGATGTGGAAGATCTTCAGAATTTAGGATCTGACTGCATATGTGTGCCTTCAGCTCCACCCCTTGGCTTCATCATCTTAGGCAAGTGTAGCATGGCTCACTTGTATCTCATTTTCCATGTTTGCATGTAATCAACAAAAATATGCATGTTTGACAAGATACGTGCTCTTCTAGCGCATCATTGCTTCCAACCATTGAGATGGACAATTGCCTTATGCATGGTACCAATCTTGGAATACAATGTCTGCCTGACTGTGTCAAGGGATAATACTTCATCCAGTATTGCCTTCTTCAACTCTACTCAGGAGGATGATGCATCCAATTCTCCTCCCTGCTTGGTCATTTGTAGCTCCTTAGCCATTCACTCGTTCTCGGCTATAAAGAAGCAAACACTCAAGCTAGTGGCTTCGTCATATGCTCTGGCAGCATTGGCCAATGCTGCTAGATGCTTGCACATGTCATATATGATCACCCATTCATCAAATTGCATTGGAGATGAGTGATCATTTGGAGTCGACAGTTTGCAAGGTTTCACAACTCTATTTTGGGACTCATTGAATGAGATGTTGTGCATCTCTCCCTCTGTATTTTCTCCAAGGATCTTAGTGTCTCCTTGGTTGCTTGGGCCTTTCTCCTCATCTGGATGCAATGAAGCTGGTGGGTCGACCTCTTGACAGTGAAGCATGAGGTTGATATATTTAACTCTTGTTGCTCCATATTCATATCCATCTATTCAAGTTCTTGCTCTATCTCCTGAGAAAAGTCTTTCTCCTATGATTTTTCACCCTATCTACCTGGTGCCAACTCTTTTGATGAGTCTAATGTTGCAGGTGAGATCACCTTAGGGTCTTAGGTTGAAAACCCCAACAACGCATATGGAAAACAACAATAAGAAATTCTCAGGAAAAGAACCTAAATGCTTATTCTACTGAAATGTGCAAGAGTGTCCTTGCCTTGAGGTCCTACATTCGGGTAGATCCCAAAGGGTGCAAACCATCAGCTTCTCCTGATGTCTTTGAAACTTGAAATTTATTCAAATGAAACATATACAACAGTAGAAACATAAATAATGTTCATGATATTAACTTTAGATCATATAAATGAATAAACAATTATGCATCAATATAATATTCATAAACAAATTACAATATAAATCAATGCAGAAACATGTTTAATATCGGGAATAGAACAACATTTCTTTATTGAAGTAAGCTACAAGTAAGGTGGAGACGTACGACCTGAGTCCTTCTCCGGTGCCAAGCGAAACCGTCCTTTGGATCCATCCTTTCCCAACCTCAACAATATTCCTCCATCACCAACACAAGGATATCTCAAGAAAGATGAAGGATATCTCCAACAAGGAAACAAGGGTTTCCTGAAACTTTGAGGAGTGCAAGAGGCACAAGGATTTTGTCAGACTTGATCAGGGATAATCTCACTATAGTATCAATATCTCATAACTTCTCCCCTAAGGCCTTCCCATGGAGGTTTATTTATAATTCTACAAATTAGTTTTTTCAGTTGGGAAATAGTTGGGCCATGGCCTATAGGAGGAGAGTAATAGGTAAAACTCGTGAAATTCACCTGAAATTAAGGAAATTTATTTTTTTTAAGTGTTTTTAACACATGTATGTGGGTTGGGTATATGCTTACCCATGTGTACACTATTTTAGCATAGGGAAAAGTACTGTATAGGGAATAGAACACTATTTTTTAGATTTTGGACCAAGTCTGGAAGGAAGGGTTGCCCTAGGCCATAATCAAAGCATCAGATCTACCAAGAGTGGTAAATGGTTCTATAACAGATGCCCCTTAATATATGAGCTCAAAAGGGGAACATGATGGCTGAAATATATTGTGTATAGAAGGAATCATGTCGAGACCGAGGAGGAGTTCACCGTAATTCAACCTACTAAGCTAGTGAAAGAGATCAAAAAGAAAATGTCATATGAGGCGAGCATACCCATTCTTGAAAATAGTAAAGCATGTCCACATGTCAAGGACAAAAGAGGATCCAATATGCATATAAGTATAAAGGAAATAAAAATACATAATGGATCATCTGATCATAATCAAGAAAGTACATGTCTGAATATCACACATAAAGAGTTGATCAATGATGCTGAAATATGAAGTTGATCAATGAAATCAAGAAACGAATCCAAATAGTACCAAGTCAACATGGTGGAATAAATGGTACTACATCGCAACTTGGGTGCTGACATATAGGATGTTGTTGTAAGGAATTGAAAGATATAAGGTGGATGGTGTCAATTAGTAGAAACAGGAGCAACTGAAAAGTGAAACAAGACATGCTGATGCAAACCTGAGGTCTTCATCGACCACCATGGTAAATTTCTACACAATGGGAATAAATGATCTAAAGTTGACCATGTGAGAATTCATTTGATTACAGTTCATTGATGTATACCATTAACAAATGTGAGGCTACTCACCAATAATGATTATGAGAGTCAAGGTATCTAGAACAATCTAACAAGTGTGAATAAATAAGATGTAGTTGAACACTTGGTGTTGGCTTGAGGGGGCCTAACCCAGGTTAAATGTTAATTAGCCAAACAAATCTCTATACTACTAGCCCTTTCGAAATCAACCTGAGTGTGGACTGAAGTCTCACCTGAAGTAGTATGGGGGATTGCTAGAACCAAGTTTCTGCACCTTGAGATGGTTTTGATGTCGTTTGATCTCTTCTATCCCTGCCTTCGTTCAAGTGATCTCGCTCTTGGGCTTGTAAGACAAACCCTTTATTTTGACTTTCAATACCTTCATGAAAGTATATGATTGACCTTCACGCAGCCCTAACTTGGGGCTCAGGTATTTTTGCACTGTTATGGCAGTGTGATATGCAGATTCCTCAATTACCCTAAATGATTTTATTATTTTGCCAGATACTTAAAGTTATCACCGCGTAATCTGATATTCTTAATTGCATTTAATTATTCAATTTAATTGTGTTCATTCATGCATCATAGAAGCATAATAAAGGAAATTCATACACAAAATATCCAAACCCATCAACAGAACAAATACATAGAAATTGCAGAATAACTCCTTTTATTAATATCTTCCAAATGTTACAGACTTTGTTCACCCTGCGCACACAGTTGCAGGGGTCCGCGCACTTAGCTACGGACTTCTACCCTAGGCCTCTATGCACTCAACTGTAGAGCCTCTACCTATGCTACAACCCAAGACTTAGACTTCCTGCTCTAAAGCTATGACTCTCTTTCTTCTTTGACGCCTCTAACTACTTAGAGCCTAGCTATTTTTATGCAATCCCATGGTCTGTGGACCATGGGTAGATCTCTTACAGCCAAATTTACTTTACAAAACTAAGGGCAGACTACCCTTTGTGACATATAACACCTTCACACTCTACAACCACAAAATTTAGAGTCTTTACAATAATATTACAAAAAATTGACTTACAAATGGGCTTTTAGTCCCAAAACGGCCCTTGGGGGATCTCGCTCCCAATAGGCCCCCAACACAAACATCATGACTTGCCCTGGAGTGACTCGGTAGGTGTGGATATATTTGCATGAAGCCCATCGAACTTGACCTTGATGATCACAACTTCCATTGTGCACTAAGTTGCTGCCTACTTCGCATCTTCAACTATCTTCTCAGTTATTTCCCCTGTGCTATCAGCCTGAAGTTGTTGTTGTGTCACTTGTAGAGTCACAAGCTTGCCTTAAATGTTTCTTTTGATTGCATAGGCTTCCTCCAGCCAAGGCTTTAGTTGCGCCTTTAGCACTTCTTCCTTGTGCAGCGCTACACCCACTTTTTCCTTCAGCTGCTTGGTTTCCTGCAGCTTGGATAACCGCTATGTTAGTTTGACCATTCACACTATGCCCTTAACATCATCATAGCACTATTGGAGTTCACGTGCTTTTATCTCTAGCCTCTAGATGTTTGGGTCCTCCTGTAAGCTGGTCAGGACCTCAAATGATTGTTTGAATAACTGTGTGCAGTCTGCTACTACACTCCCCACTACTGCAACTTCTGTGACAGTGGCCACCCACTATTCCTTTATCTCTAGTGGTGTTGAAGGTTGGGCCCTCAACTAGAACTTTGTAATATGTAGGTTCAGCTCCAACTGAACTTGTGCCATCTCTATCTGAGTGTCATGCACCCCTATGGCCAATTTACGGATGTAGACCTTGACTAGCTCCTCCTCCTAAATGGCCAATTCCATGACCATTCGCCTCCTCCATGACCTGGATGATCTTGCTCTGGCTGGTCACCTCGACCTCGGTGGTAATGGAAACATTCCTCTGTAAGGTCATCTTCTCATTGTTTATTTTCTGTTCACTGATCACTTGGAGGGTGCAGTGCTCATGGGCTCTCAGCTCGGCAACTACTCCATCCTGCAAGAGTTTGAGTGTTTCACGTGAGAGTGCTACTAGGTTCAATCCCACTCCATTCAAGGCACTGATAGTGGGCATGTCAACCTTATTTTATGTTGTCAGTGCCCCATTTGGTAGCACTAACGCACTAGAAGCCTTCATGCGCGGCATATCGGTAGCCTCTAACATGCCGATAGCCAAGCTGGTAGACACTGTACCAACTTGCGACACACGGGTTTGAAACTCCTACAGTCCAGTCTGAATGGCCCCTAGGATGATCTGCTGCTACTTTTCAAATTGTTGTAGGGCCTCTGTGGTGACATCTTTGACTGTGTCACCAATGTCGTATAAATCTCCCTCCATTAGTTGGATAGGGTCTAGTGATGTCTTGGTTGCCTCGGATTTATTTCTGGACCCTCCCTTTTCTAGCTCTCTCCAGCGCTTAATGCGGTCAGACATCTCCTGAGGATCCACACTGTGCTACTCTGTGTTCTCTTCTTTGATTTCAGGTGAAGGAGACCACACACCTTTGTCAAATCCCTGCTCTATGCCATGTGTATGTTTTCCTACCTCCTTTCCTATTTGTTCTGCCTTGGCCTTCTCAGCGGCCTCCTTCTTTCTCTTTTTAACCAGCTGCGCCATCCTTAACTTGGCCTCATCATTCTTCTTTTGTGTGGTGGACTTGCTTCCACACACCGCTAAGTCTGTTGTGTTGTGCCACTCCGCCGGCCATTTATCCAACACCGCATTGATGACATCATTTGTGGCTAGGTATGGCGAATCATACCACTTCTGCACAGGGTCCTTCCATGCCCTGATTGATATTCGATGGAAATCAACTTTGAATTCAGCATAGCTCTACAGGTTAGCATACACCATGGGTGATAATCATGACCTCTAATTGATAGCCATCCTAATATTCATTTCCATCAAGATCCAGAAGATCTTATTGTCTCGAATGCGTTCCGCATCCTTGGTCATCCATAACAAAGCGTACATCACTACTTCAGGAAGGTATGACGTGACCGAGGGGAACTGGCTCTCTTCTGGTAGCTCCCACACTACGAGCACGATTGGCAACAAGAGCCATGCCTAGTGGAATGTCTTGATTTTCTCTTGTGCTTCACAGAAGTTTGCCAGGAACTCTCTGTGAAGGTAGTCCGACCAGTTAAACTGGACTCCTTCCGTGCACTGTTGTGCAAGCGCGACGACTGGCACTAGCACCTTGTCAGTGCAACACTTCTGCATCACCTTCCCTACAAGGATCTGCGTTGCCACCTTCACAATGCGGTCACAGATGCTTGAGATAGCGTACCCATGTAGCTTCTTCACCAATTTGAACTCCTCTTTCATTGATTCTATGAGCGCCAGCTCACCACCCTTATTGTCGAAGATCATAGTTGGATTTTTTCCGATATACGATAGCCGTGTTATGTGGTGAATCAACATATTGGTGATTGGTATTAGCTCCTCCAGCCATAGACACCCATCATGCACCAAGCACAACATCTACTTGAAGACTAAAACTGTTACAACGATGCAGTGATAGTGCGACACCTAGAGTAGGTTGAGTAATTCTCCTTCTCTACTCCTCTTAGCCAGTTCCACAGCTCCAGTGCAATCATCCCCATATTTTTGTCTATGATGCAACACATCAACTATTCGATCACCAGCTGTGGGAACTTCTCATGGTCCGCTAAGTCCCAATCTTCAAGCCTCAAATTCGACACTTGTGTCAAACACAGACCATCAAAAGTAATCTCATCTAGTAGTAATGGGATTTTCAGGGGAGTCTTACTTTCATCAATATCCTTTGGGAACTTGGACTTAGGCTTGTGCGGAGGGAAATACTCGAACAACCGTGTAATAATGTTCGCACCCTGGGCTTCAACCTCCTCTAGTTTCACTCCCACATCCTCATTTTCCATGGGTATGTCTTTGATATACTCCTCTTCTGCCTCTAGGTTTATAACCTTGCCTTTCTCTTAGGCAGTGGGCTTTAGTGGGTTTCGTCTCGACAACGCATGCACCGGGATGGCAGGCTTCTTTCCCTTGGTTTCCTTCATGGTCTCCTTGGTTGGGGTTGGCTTCGGTATCGAAATTATTGAGGATTTAGGAACTTCTACCAATACTTCGGCCACTTTCGGGGTAGCTAATTCAGCCTCTCTCTCCATTTCCTATGGTAGCTCCTCTACTACTAGTTGTGTATTGATAACTTCTGTGGGCACAAACATGATCTTCCCTAAGAATTCCTGTGTGTCCATAGGAAAAGTCACAAATACCCTAGAAAATATCAAAAGCTTGTATTGGTCATGAGTCATAGGCGCTTTAGAGCTCAACCACTAAATACTCAAAATGCCAAGTGTTTTTCGTTGCGCAGCCACTTGTAATTTATAGGGAAAATTGAAATCAAATCTCTTCGTTCCCCCTGAAATCGGTTCATTAATGTTGGATTGGTGGCAGATTTTCAAGGATCTAAGCCATAAATTTCATCTTAAATGTCGGCCACCCGCTCCATTTGGCCTCACTTCTACCGTCTTTTCATGAACAGTGACTTTAATGGTCACTTTCCATTTGATTTTCATGATTTATCCCTGGGTAGCATAGCTCCCTCCACATTGTCGCGGACCTGGTGACACATCCTTGCTTCACACCATCTTCCAATCGTGTAACTCCCCAACTCAGAAAGTGTGGCTTATAGTCCCGCACCTCCTTTCAACTCCCTGGAGTGCTAAGATTGTGCTATTTTCATTTAGTCACATGGTTGGACCACCGGTGTATGGCGTCAAGCGACTTCCATTCACCTTTCCTGGGAAGGGTTCTCCATTTAACTTGACCGATTGTACCACTCCTCCATCAATAATCTCCTTATAACATAAGGCCCTAACCAACGAATCTTGAATTTTCCTAGAAATTTTTCAAACTTACTATCATACAAAAGAACGAGATCGTTGACCTTAAATGTGCACAGCTTGATTTGTAGATCATGCCATGCCTTTTCATGCTTCTTTCGGACGTGCTAATGAAATCCAACAAAAAATATTTCTTCTTTGAGCTCATCCAGCTGCGCGAGCCTCTCTTCTAGGGCTCTGCAATCCATCATACCTATGAGCGCCGCTATGCGCAGACTAGGCATGATGTATTCCATAAGCATCATAGCTTCCACACCATCGACAAGCATATAAGGGGTTTGTACTGTCAACTTATTGCATGTCATTCGGTAAGCCCACAATACTACAGGTATGCATAGGTCCCAATCACTTCGCCTAGCATTGCAAACCTTGATTAGTGCATTTTCAAGCACTTTGTTGAATGCCTCCATTGTCCCGTTAGCCTATGGGTGATACGGTGTCCTCTTCTAGTGATATACCTGAAATTCCTCTGAGTGTGTTAATCGTCTCATTCAGAAAGTGCATACCACAATCACTCATCAAGATCCTTAGACATCCAAATCGTGTCAATACATGCTCAAATAGGAACTTCGCAGCCGTTGTGTCCATGCAATCCTTCATCGGCTGCGCTTCCACCCAACAAGTCAAATACTCTATTGCAGTGATAATGTACCTTTCTCCTGTCTTCCCTTGTGGCTGAATGGGTCCTACAAAATCTATTGCCCACTTCTCAAAGGGTTGCAATGTCATTTGTGGATTCAAAAGAATTTCATCCCTCTGTGATGGCCTACCCATTCTTTGACATAGATCACACGCCCTGAAATATGCTTTTGAATCCTAATGAAGGGTTGACCACCACAACCCTATGCATAGAATATTCTACGCGGTTGCTTTCCCAACATAAGAACCACATTGGTTGGTTTGAAACGTGTCGACAAATGATTTTCTATGTGATTTTGCTGAAATTATTCTCACAAACAAGATTATGGATCACCGAAGTCTGAATTCTTTAGTAGTTCATGTTGTTAGGAAGTGTATTATATCCTAAAAATGACCATCCGCAACATGCACTACAAATATCTGCAAGTCAGACAATCCTTCTTCCATGTTAGTAGGTTCCTCCCCTATTTTGATGTGTGATAGTTGGTCTAGTCCCACGTTCAATTGTCCATGCTTCACAACAAATTCAAAATAGTACTCTTGGAACAATAAGAGCCATTTGCATATTCGCCCCTCCAACAAAGGCTTATTGACCAGGTACTTCAGCGCGGAGTGATCTGTATACAACTTAAAATGGCCTCCTAGTAAGTAGTGTCAGTACTTCTGGAGTGTATACACCGTAGCTAGCCCCTCGCGTTCAGTAGTAGAATAATTCTTCTCTACTTTGGATAATCTACGGCTTGCGAACATGATAGGATGTTCCAAGCCTTCTCCGCCAGTCTGTGTCAGTACTACCCCCAGCACTATACATGATGCATCGACAAGTACATGAAACTATTTCTTCCAGTCTGGGAAGACTAAAACCGGCACAACAACCATCTTTTCTTTCAATATATCCAAGCCTTTCTTACAGTCATCGTTCCAGCAAAATGTGACATCTCTTCTTCAACAATTTTTCCATAGGCATGGTGATCTGGGCATAGATTTTGATAAACTTTCTGTAATATCCAGTATGTCCCAGAGTAGCACGCAGTTGTTTCACACTCCTCGGCACTTCCAAGTTTAGTATCACTCGATCTTCGTGGGGTCTAGCACCAGTCCGTTGTGACCAGCAACAACCCCCCTTCTTATTTAGTTTTATCACTAATACTAAATAAGTGGGGACCCTTATTCAAAAAATTAATTAGTGCTTGTATTTCCTTTTTCAATAAAACTTACTATCATAAACTTAGGAGAATACCCTAAAAATCTAAAAAGACTTGAGTTTTATGATGAGTTCAAATAAATCCAACTTCAATAAAGAATGTCGCATCGCAAAAAAGGTAATTGATGCCTTCCTATAAGCGGAATCCTAAGACTGTGAAATGGCGATGCGAAATCACGCACTAAAAGATACTCATTGCATTGCATGCCTCAAATATCACTTAAAGCTGAAATGCCTCGAACCGCTGATATGCGATGGCGCATCTCGCAAATCGCATTTTGCAGAAAACGCATTATAACAGATGATTGCCACACACAATAGAGTAGCGATATTGCGATTCTACGATATTGCGATTTTGCGATATTGCGATCTGCGATATTGAGAAGCAAATCGTAAAATCACCTTATTGCAGACCTACAGGGATCATTGCTCAAAAAAGTTGTTTCCATAAACCGATGCCCAGTTATGCGCTTTAAGTTTAATTAATGAGTTAGTCGGTAATCATTAATGAAGTATGGTTTTGATCTGATCGAAGAGTCATTTCACAGAAGGTGATATATTTTATATGTTTTCCGCATTTAAAGGTTTCCCATCACCTTTTCCTTATCATTACTCTTGCCTCATTTGTAAATTGTAGGAGCGAAAAGTAGAGAAGTATACATAGTAGTGTTTAGGATATTATGGGAAAGAAAAGTAAAGCTCTAAGTTCTGAAGATAAAGAAATGACGCGCTTATAAATGGAAACCACCTATAACAAAGATGTCGGTATCACTACTTGGGAATGCATGTACAGTCTACTTGAGGATGAAAATCCTAGGGTAATGGAGGTTACAGCTACTGCAGGCTCACATAGGTCTTCTGAGGTGTCAACTATAGAGCTATCATGTTTGTTCTTACATCGGATAGCAGCAAGACCCAAAATTCTTCCATACATAGACATAGTCAAAAGGGTACTCCATAATGTTGATATCACATATAGAGAATTTAAAGCTCAGAACCACAAACTCACAGCATCATTATTTTCACAAAATTTAAGCTTTATATCCTCTAACAAAAAGCGCGCAAGAGGCGAAAATCACACCAAGGAACCCCGAATCGAGAAACAGAGGCAGTTTCCAATGGCAATAGGCAGGCAAAACCCCTCGAGATGGAAAGCCTCTAATCACTCAATTGCCTATAAACCCAAAACTTTGTAGGAAAAAATGCTAAAGGCGAAAGACAAAACTTGAATTCCAAAACTAGTGGTATTTATCAGGGATATCCTCAAGTGGTATGTAAATATCTACCAAATGTACAACATCTACAAACAAGCTAGAGATAGAAGGCTCAAGAAAAAGCAGAGTCATCAAAAGGTTAACCAAGTTAAATTGGGATTCATACTAGACATACTTGGTAAAACCACACAGCCAGTGCATGACTCTCAAATGCATCATTAACTCTGCCAAGAAGATGGTGCCAGCACTTGCTGATTCCATTTTCGTAGGATAGCTAAAGTCAAAAGTCAGCCAGCCAACTCTCCTCAAGCAAATACTGAACGCTTGCGACTACAAGGAACAAATACATAGATAGTTAGTTATTAGTTTTAGTTTTAGATTCAGTTTAGTTTTAATTTTGCTTTATTTTTTCCTGAAATGAGGATGGTTATTTAAACCTCATCCTACATTTTTGTAATAAATTATTTTTAGATTTAGCTAGTAGTATTTAAACCCTTCTCATGCATTTAGAGAAGGGTCCTGAAATTTGTCAAAAACTTGTCCATAGAACATGCACTTTTGCACCCTCCGAGGAGGTTTTGATGAATGAATGGAACATGATTTATTGATATCTGTGTTTAATATCTACAACTAATGTTGCACTTTTGTACTCTTAGTGGATATTGGATAAAGAAGAGATAGATTATTATTGTTGAAGCTCATGAGTAGAACTAGTTACAAATGGTACTTCTATCTCTTAACTATTTCTGCTTATGTGTTAAGGTGATATTCATGTTCAGTTATTTATATATGAATGCTTGAATGTTTGAGTTATCATTTGGCACTTTTGTATGGTGATAGCTATTTATTTATGCTTAATATATGAGTAACTTATTATGCGATATGTTTTCCACAATCGTTTCGTCTATATTTTTATACGAAATCGTTTATCTTTATTGAATTCTTTTCTCATAGCAATTGAATGATGTTTATTACCAATTGCCATTTGAAATAATTTTAGATCACATAACTGAAAGATTAAATCATAGGTTAGTTTAGAATTAGATATTTCTATTCATTTGAATACGATTACATTAGATTTAGAATAAAATAATTTTACTTGGGAATTATTAGAAAGGAAATATAAATTCTCAACACACACACACATAAATTGGGAAACTGGTCCAATATCCCCAGTTGGACCCACTATACGAAACGAAAAAGGAGCTACTAACCAAGGTCTGGACCGAGTGGGTATCCCCCTTGTTGTAGACCCAATTTTCGGGGCTTCAACATATTTGGCACTAGAAGCAGGGCCCTGAACTGTGAATGGCAAGCAAATCTAAATCTAAATACCATTCTGAGAGTAAATTTCCCTCACCATCTCCCCCAACTTCTCAATCGCATTTAGAATCTTTAAATCTTGAGCAAAAAGTCGAAAAAACAACAACCACTGCCATAAACCTCGACATTTCAGAGAAATCTACGATTGAACCTCTTGAAGTTGAATCTTTGATCCATAAACTTCAGCAATTTTCTATATCACCTCAAAGATCTGAAAAATCTCAAGGTAGTGTGACTTCGGAATATAACCTTGCTCATCCTCTTACCAGATTGAAGAGTGAAAAGTTTGGTATTGAACCAATGGAGTTACCTCTACCTATAAGGAAGAGAGCAAGGAAATCACCTAAAGGGTCTGATAGCGAGACTCTTTTGTCATCATCATCCATCTCAACCTCTTCACCGCAAAGTCAACCATCCACCCCTCCACTTCAGATTATTGTCCACCAATCCATTGGAGCTTCCACATCTCCTTATCAATCATCTAGAACTATAATATCCTCATCTTCCCAACCGCAATGATCATCTTTTTCACTTTCATCTGTTAGTAGTTCAGCGATGGCCCAATCTCCATGGAATAACCCAGGGGTAGTCTTAATGCCAGCGCCCTTGAGTCAAATATCGGTCTATCCTGAAAATTGTTGCCTAATTTCAATCCTGAAATAGGCATGCTAGCAAAAGAACATATAAATAACTTTATTGTATCTATAAATCTCAATGGGGTTACTAATGAAGACGATGTTGTCTGGCTCTTTCCTTACAGTTTGCAAGGAGCAGCCGGATCATGGTATTTCTCATTACCATCTGGATCTATCACTAGTTGGGATATTTTTCAAGAACAATTCCTAACTAAGTTCAGTGATGACAGGTCTACTGTGACACTGATCAATGACTTGTCTAACCTTAGGGCCAAGTCAAAGGAACCTATCAAAGATTTTAACTCACATTTCAATAAACCATTGAACAAAATTCCTACCGCTTCCAAGCCTAGCAAGGAAGTGCGAAGTGAATGGTACATCTCTGCTTTACCACCAAACATAGTAATCTTCGTTGATAGGGCTAACAAAAAAACTTTAGCTGACAATATGAAGGAATCAATAACGGTAGAGAAACGTATCGTAGCCTTAGAAAAGAAAAATTTTGTTGATGAACGAAAATCTAAGAAGGTTACTTTTAAGGAAGATCCCAAGAAAAAACAATCAAAAGACCCATTCGATTTAGAAGGATTGTAGAAAGTTTTGAAAACCATGTCTAACGAAATGGTTGACATAAAAAAAAAGTAGCAGAAACTTCTTCTAAAGAACCATACGAGCCTTATAGGAGAAATCCTTCGACTGATTCAAAGCCTCCAAATGCTATTACAAATGCTGAATCAGAAGAAGAAGAAGAGGAAATTTCCAATGAAGAGCCTACTGATGAAGAAGAAGTTGTAGAAGTACAAGGTCTATGGGATTTCATCCTCCCAGATGAAGAGGATCAAGAGGCATCGTTGGTCAGCACTAGAAGTAGAAATCAACTCGATCCTCCTTAACCTACTCCTAAGCCAAAGAGCGCAAGCTAAACACCTAAGGACAAAGTCGCAACAAAGAAGACAACACCTAAAGTGACTCAAACAAGCCTAGTCCAAACAGATTCACCAACTCCATCTAAAACATTGATTGTTTTAGATGAAATGGAGTATAATATCATAGAAGACATGAAAAAGACTAGGGCTAACATCACCTTTTATGAGTTGAGCAAGTTAAAACATCAGCAAAAGATTCTTTTGAAAGAATTACAAGCAGTACCAGTTGCACCTCTACCCACTGCTGTAATCTCTTAAGCTTCCCATGAGATGGGAAGACCTCCAAATAATGTGACTAATAAAGTTGATCCAAATGATATCTCTTTAATTGGAGGAAGGTCAACATCTCATACTCCCCCATTTCTTCTTAATTATGAAGTTTTCAACAAAAATTTCCATAATTGTTTAGTTGATTCTGGAACTTCATCTAATATCTTACTTAAGTCAATATGTGCAAATTTGAATGTTCAACCTCAAAAATCTGTTGTGCACATAGTTCAGCTGGATTGGTTGCAAGTTGAAGTGATCGGCGAACTAAATTAGGTTACCATAAGGCTGTCATATAATCCAAAGGTATGTCAAGTTATAGACATTTTAGTCGCAGATATTCCAGAATTTCATGGCTTAATTCTTAGCAGAGAATGGTCTGAAAAATTTCATGGATACTTTGCAACTGATTGGTCGCACATGTGGCTCCCTTACAATGGTAAACCAAATCAAATAAAGGTTGAGCGAGAAAGACATCAGAAATACATAGTAACATAATTGGAAGGAGAAAATGAACCGGTAGCATACAACAACAATATTATTGGCAACTATTATGTTGATTCTTTCTTAAGAAATTTTAATGCTCATACTTCACCTTAATTAGAACATTATTTTTTATCTCAAGTTGAAAATTTTTCTCAAACAGATAGTTCTAAATGTAATAATTTTATAGATAGTCCTGTAAATAAATCTTTATTTTGGAAGTTCTTTTTTGACGATTCTAAGTCTAACGAGGGAGCTGGAGCAGGATGTGTATTAATGAGTCCAGAGGGAAACAAAACTATGCTAACTTGTAGACTCGAGTTAGATTGCACCAATAATACTGTAGAATACGAGGCTTTAGTCCAAGGATTACACAAAGCAATCGGATTAGACATCAAATATCTAAAAGTCTTCGGAGATTCTAAAATTGTTATTAGATAGGTACGGAATATTATACATTGTCTATCATGTCATTTAAAGCATTACCAATCTTTAGTACAAGATCTGACTGAACACTTTATAGCATTCAATATTCCATCAATTCCCAGACTCCAAAATGCTAGCGATGACCTCTTAGCAAATGTAGCCTCCAAGCTCATTCCCTCAGAAGACTATAGGCCCGATAGATTTTCAATAGAATTAATCTTTAGACCCTCGATTCCTGATAACATTACCAATTGGAGAATTTTCAATGATGATCTTCATATTGTAAGTTTCCTCACATCAGAGGGATCTTACAACTAATCAGATAATTGATGAAGACCAACATGACAGACAATTACAGCAAGATAGCACTAATAATGCTATGCCAAAGTCAGTAGTCAAATTGGAAGATCTATATGATTTAAAATATTGATTCAAAAGATCTACCAATTCAAAGCTTCAAAGTTCAACTCTAAACTATGAATTAGTAAATCTAGGATCTGATACCAAGCTGCAGAATATCAATCTAAGTCTTGGCCTAGCTCTTGAAGAAAAAATTGTGTATGTTCATTTCTTGAAACAATACAAAAGTGTCTTTGTCTAGAACTATGATGAACTTAAGACTTATGACACTTCTATCATCCAACATACTATCCCAATGATAAACGATGAAAAACATGTCCAACAAAAGCTGAGAAAGATCCATCCTAATCTAGAAAACTAGATCAATTCTAAGCTCAATAAGTTATTGAAAGCCAAAATCATTTTTCCTGTTCGACATTCTAAATGTGTTTCCAATATGGTTCCCATTAGAAATAAAAATGGAGACATTAGAATTTGCATTGACTTTCGAAATCTAAACAAATCCTACCAAAAGGATAATTTTCCTTTGCCTCCCATGGAGCAAATATTACAAGCAATTGCAGGATCAGAATTAATGTCCTTTTTGGATGGTTTCTCCGGTGACAACCAAGTTTTGGTCCATCCCGATGATCAATTAAAGACCACATTTAGAACCAAATAGGGTACTTATGCATATCAAAAGATGCCTTTCGGTCTGATCAATGCTGACACGACATTTCAAAGGGCCATGGACATCGCATTTAAGGGATTGGTAAACAAATCAGTAGTAATCTACTTGGATGATATAATTTTATATTCCAAGAAGCGAGGCAATCATCTCAGAAATTTAAAACAGATCTTCCAAAGTTGCCAAAGGTATGGAATTCCACTTAACCCAAAAGAGTCCTTTTTTGCATTAAGTGAAGGACAACTTCTTGGATTCATAGTGTCAAAATCTAGAATCCATATTGATCCTGACAGAATCAAGGAGATTTCCGAAATACCCCTACCTCACAACAAGAAGACTATGCAATCCTTCCTTGGCCAGGTTAATTTTGTAAAGAGATTTGTTCCAGATTTTTCAAGAATCGCATCTCCTTTACAAGCAGTGATTAAAAAGAACTCAATCTTCAAATGGGACCAAGATGAATATGAAGCATTCAATCTGATTAAACAAGCGATTGTTAATGCTCCATCTTTAGCAACTCCAAAATTTTCCAATCCTTTCATTTTATATACATTTGCCTCTGACAGATCATATGTTGCGATACTCACTCAAGCAAATCAAGACAAGGCAGAAGGCCCAATTGCCTTTTTCAGTTCAAATCTACAAGGGGCTGAATTAAATTATTCAGATGTCGAGAAACAAGCTTATGTTGTTTTCAAAGCGATCAAGTATTTCTGACCCTTTCTGCTTAAAACCCATACAAAAATCATAGTACCATTTTCAGCAGTAAGAAATCTCTTAGTACAGAAAGACGTGGGTGAAAAAAGAGCCAATTGGGTTACTGCCTTAAAAGAATATGACGTTGAAATTAAACCAGCAAGTATTATAAAAGGTCAAGGCTTTTGCAAAATGTTGGCTAGAGCATTGGTTATTTCCAAAATACCATATGCAGAGATACAAGTGTACGAGATAAGCCTAAATGATGTTGAATCATTATATGCCGATATCATATTTTATCTAAAGAAAAGATATGCCCCTTCAAACCTCGATTATACGAAGAAATAGCCCTAAGGTTGAAGGCTAGACAATATCAACTCGTAAACGATGTACCTTTTAGGATGAATTATGATTTTTTTCTCCTTAGATGTCTTGAGAAATCTAAAGCTGAAAAGGTTTTGCAGGCACTCCACGATGGACCAGTAGTTGCACATTATGCTGGAGATGCTACTACACATAAAATATTGTGCGCAGGAAATGTCAAGTTTGTCAAATTGCTACTGGGAGACAAAAGAAACCATTGCTCCCTTTGAAACCAGTCAATATTGAGCAACCTTTTGATCAATGGGGATTGGATATAATAGGTGAGATTGTTCCTCACTCTTCTAAACAACATAGGTATATCCTTACAACTACATATTATTTTACTAAATGGGTAGAAGAAGTTCCTCTCAAGACAACTAATTTCGAACACATCATTAATTTCATAGCTCAGTTCATAATCACCAGGTTTGGTTTACCTTCTGCTTTAATGTTTGATAATGCATCGTATTTTTCTGGTAATGTTATGACTGAATTTGCACTCAAAATAAGTTTTAAGCTTAAATACTCCGCCAATTATTACCCACAGGGGAATGGATTAGCTGAATCAATGAATAAAAACTTAATCAGAATCATTAAGCGAACCATTCGTCAAACTCATGAAAATTGGCACAAATCCTTAATATATGCTCTATGGGCAGACTAAATAATGTCGAAAGCCTCCATTGGCACTTCTCCCTTTAATTTAGTTTATGGGAAAGAAGTGGTCCTTCCAACTCATCTAGCGATTCCATCTTGGCCTTAGTTCAATACATTGATGAACACCAACTTCTTCCTTACAACTAAGGCAACTAGAAATCCTTACGCTAGAAGAGCAACGTGAACAGGCTAAAATAACTCATGCTCATCACCAAGCATTATTGAAAGCTTATTTTGATTCAAACATGATATACAGAGAGGACTTTTAGATTGGAGATCTAGTTTAAAAATGGGACAAGGCTCATGAGGAAAAGGGAAAACATACAAAATTTCAACGAATGTGGCTTGACCCTTTCCAAATTGCAGAAATCATAGGTCCATCTACTTTTATGTTACAAGATTTAATAAGAAAAAGAGAATCTTTACCTGTTAATGGGCAGATCCTCAAAAAATACTTTCCATAGGAGATCATTCTTCTATTTTTGTAGATTAGTTTTTCCTTTATTTTGATAATAAAACGAGTTGTTAATGGTTACATTTGGAATTCACAAAAAAGACAAGTATTTCTTTTAGATTTTGTTTTTTGCTTGTATAAATAGAAATGATTTAGAAAATTGGTCATTATTATTCAAAGATACAGTCAAAGGCTATAAATTAGAATATGATACTAGTTTCAACCTTGTAAATTTTGATAAAAAGCGACCTTTAGTGGGAATTTGTTTTATATCAGTCAAATGAAAGGTATCAATAACAAAACAAAGGTTCTTTGTAGAAAATCTCTTTCCAAAAACTCTACCATTGTCATCCAAAGTTATTCTTAAGGAAGCAATGACTTCCTCCCCACTTAGGAAATTACGAGCTTCAAGGAATAATCCAGTAATACATTTTAAACTTAAAGAATAAGAGGTCTCATCATGAGCCGACTTATCATGATAATAGATATTATAGCCTGTTGACTTTGCCAAAACTGCATATCATAACGGGGCAATGACTCGAGATTGTTGCAATCAAAAGATAAGGGGTCTCATCATGAGCCAGCTTGTTCAACAAAGCTATAAACAAAGTAAATGGCATCGTCATAATTTGGCTACCAAACCAAGGCATTTTTTTTTAAGGATTAAAAGAAAATAAAGAAATAAGTGTGGATATGGATTTCTCTTTCAAAATCGTATATTTCTCCAAGTAGGATATAGGATCATTGTTGCGTAATAGGTAACCCTGTCGAGGCTATAAATGTCTATTGGCAGCAGAGGCTCTACCTATGACAAATGAGCATATTTAAAAATGATTTACAAAGAAGCCTTTATTTTTATCTTTATAAACCAAGTAGTGACTGATGTAGATACAATGACTAGCTCTAGGAAGTAAATAACCAAAGTTAACATAGAAGAAACAAGCTATCATAGATAGCTAAAAGCATGATGTACTTTATCTTTCTATAATAAAGTTTGATTTTCTAGAAAAAAAATCTATTTTGGAAGTTTAGAAAATTAAAAAGAAAAGCAGAGATAACTGGTTCTTCCAAGTGAATCACCAATTGTTGTGACTAGCAACAACCCCCCTTCTTATTTAGTTTTATCACTAATACTAAAGAAGTGAGGACGCTTATTCAAAAACTTTAAAAAATTAATTAGTGCTTGTATTTCCTTTTTCAATAAAACTTACTATCATAAAATTAGGAGAATACCCTAAAAATCTAAAAAGACTTGAGTTTTATGATAAGTTCGAATAAATCCACCTTTAATAAAGAATGTCACATCGCAAAAAATGTAACGGATGCCTTCCTATAAGTGGAATCCTAAGACTGCGAAATCGTGATGCGAAATCACATACCAAAAGATACTCATCGCTTTGCATGCCTCAAATATCACTTAAAGCTAAAATGCCTCGAACCGCCAATATATGATGGCGCATCTCGCAAATCGCATTTCATAGAAAACGCATTATAATAGATGATTGCCACATGCAATAGAGTAGTGATATTGCAATTTTGTGATATTGTGAAGCAAATCACAAAATCGCCTTATCACATACCTACAGGGCTCGTTGTTCAAAAAAGTTGTTTCCATAAACTGATGCCCAATTATGCGCATTAAGGTTAATTAATGAGTTAGTTGGTAATCATTAATGAAGTATGCTTTTGATCTGATTGAAGAGCCATTTCATGTAAGGTGATATATTTTATATGTTTTCCACATTTAAAGATTTCACATCACCTTTTCCTTATCATTACTCTTGCCTCATTTGTAAACTGTAGGAGCAAAGAGAAGAGAAGTATACATAGTAGTGTTTAGGATATTATGGGAAAGAAGGGTAAAGCTCTGAATTCTGAGAAAAAAGAAATGACGCCCTTATACATGGACACCACCTGTAACAAAGATGTTAGTATTACTACTTGGGAAGGCATGTAGAGTCTATTTGAGGATGAAAATCCCAGGGTAATGGAGGTTACAGCTACTGCAAGCTCACACAGGTCTTTTGAGGTGTCAATTATAGAGCTATCATGTTTTTTCTTACACCGGATAGCAGCAAGACCCAAAATTATTCCATACACAGACATAGTCAAAAGGGTACTTGATAATGTTGGTATCACATATAGAGAATTTAAAGCTCAGAACCATGAACTCACAAAGTCGTTATTTTCACAAAATTTAAGCTTTATATCCTCTAACAAAAAACATGTAAGAGGCGAAAATCTCATCAAGGAACCCCGGATCAAGAAATGGAGGCAGTTTCCAATGGTGCTAGGTAGGAAAAACCCCTCGAGATGGAAAGCCTCTAATCCCTTAATCGCCTATAAACCCAAAAAATTGTAGGAAAAAGTGCTAAAGGCGAAAGACAAAACTTGAATTCCAAAACCAGTGGTATTTATCAGGGATATCCTCAAGTGGTATGTAAATATCTACCAAATGTATAGCATCTACAGACAGGTTGGAGATAGAAGGCTCAAGAAAAAACAGAGTCCATCAAAAGGTTAACCAAGTTAAATTGGGATTCTTACTGGACATACTTGGTAAAACCACACAACTAGTGCATGACTCTCAAATGTATCATTAACTCTACCGAGAAGATGGCACCAACACTTGCCGATTCCATTTCCGCAGGACAACTAAAGTCAGAAGTCGGCTAGCCAACTCTCCTCAAGCAAATGCTAAACGCTTGCAACTACAAGGAAGAGATACATAGTTCGTTAGTTATTAGTTTTAGTTTTAGATTTAGTTTAGTTTTAATTTTGCTTTATTTTTTCCTGCAATGAGGATGTTCATTTAAACTGCATCATTTTTGTAATAAATTATTTTTAGATTTAGCTAGTAGTATTTAAACCCTTCTCATGCATTTAGAGAAGGGTCCTGAAATTTTTCAAAACCTTGTCCTCAGAACATGCATTTTTGCACCCTCCGAGGAGGTTTTGATGAATGAATGGAATATGATTTATTGATATCTGCGTTTAATATCTACTACTGATGTTGCACTTTTGTACTCTTAGTGGATGTAGGATTAATAAGAGATAGATGAGTAGAACTAGTTACAAATTGTACTTCTATCTCTTAACTATTTCTACTTATGTGTTAAAGTGATATTCATGTTTAGTTATTTATATATGAATGCTTGAATGTTTGAGTTATCATTTGGAACTTTTGTACAACGATAGCTATTTATTTATGCTTAATATATGAGTAACTTATTATGCAATATGTTTTCCAGAATCGTTTTGTCTAGCATTTTATACGAAATGGTTTATCTTTATTGAATTCTTTTCTCATAGCAATTGAATGATATTTATTACCAATTGCCATTTGAAATCATTTTAGATCGCATAACTGAAAGATTAAATCTTGGGTTAGTTTAGAATTAGATATTTCTATTCATTAGAATACGATCACATTAGATTTAGAATAAAATCATTTTACTTAGGAGTTATTAGAAAGGGAATATCAATTCTCAACACACACACACATAAATTGGAAAATTGGTCCCACATCCGCAGTCAGACCCACTATACCAAATGGAAAGGAGCTGCTAACCAAGGTATGGACCGGGTGGGTATCCCCCTTGTTGTAGACCCAATTTTTGGGGCTTCAACACAGTCCTTGTCTGTAAAGCACATGCCCCAATAGGTTCCCAAAAGGAATGCAAAACAGACACTTCTTGAGATTGATCATGATCTGGTATCTTCGACAAGTATCCAACATTCAACACAAGCTTGCTACATGGCGTTTTGCCAACCCAAATATAATCTAGTCATCAAAATATACCTCCAGGAACTTATGAATAAATTCCTTGAATGCTGCAACAACCACGTGCGAAAAGATTGCAAGCGCATTCTTCAGTCCAAATGGCATTATAGTGTATTGAAAAAACCCCACTCAATCGCGAAGATTGTCTTTCTCCTATCCTCTGGCACAATTTTGATTTAGTGGTACACAGAGAACCCATGAGTGAAGGAATATGCTTCCTGGCCACCTAAATTGTCCAACACTTCATCCATGAATGGAGTTAGGAAAGGATCATGCACACAGCATCATTCAATTTTCTGAGATCCACGCATATCCTTATCTCATCCTTCTACTTCTTCTCTTGCACCACCGTTGGGATTACCCAATCAAACTCTTCCACAGGCTCAATGATGCATGCTGCTAGCTTCTTGTCTATCTCTAAGTAGACCTTCTCCTTGTATTTCGGATTGAGATGGTAAGGCCTTTGCTTAACTGGCTTCGTGTTGGGATTTAACATGATCTTCATCATTCCCAGGTCCCCGATTATTCCTTTCACATCCGTAAACTTGGTGGGGAATAAGTCCTGGTATTCGTAGAGCAATTTAGCGACCTTATCCACCATCGTGTCGTCCCAGTACTCTCCAATCTTCAAGAATTTCGGTTCTGCCTCCATACCAATGTTCACTTGTTTCATTTTCACCAATGTGGTTATATTAGGGTTATCAATTTGTAGTCCTTAAACATCGTAGTGGCCTTCTGTTTCCGGAATGTTAATCTTTCATGGATCCTCGTCCTTTGCTTCAATAGTTACATTATAAAGTTTGAGTGCGCGACTCAGCTGAGTAGCCCATTCAGGTTGAATCAGGTCTAAAGGATCCTGCGGTATCCTAAAGATAGTTGCTTTCACCTTTTGTAGTGCTTCATCAATACTATCAAATCCATCCTCAAAATTAAATGTCATCATGAATCCTTCGCGCAGGATATCCCATTCATCTATCCCATGGTAGAGCTCTATTTCTATATACCAATTCATTGGGATAACATCCAGGGTATGATAGAATACGTGCACCCACTCAGGTTGGGGCCTTTCTCCATAAGCTTGCATCCATTTGGCTAGATGCTCACGTGGATCATTCTTCCCATCATACTTTTCTATCAGTTGCATCTTAGGCTTCCCAAATCATGTTCTCATCATCCTCCTACATTTGTGCCAATCATCAAAGCTTCCCTTGTGCGTACCCCACCATCTTGCAGGTGTAGCGCATAGTGCCTAGTCCAAGGCCTTGAAGCATTTCTTTTCTGGTACACACTTTCAAATGCATCCAAAAGGATATCTACCTCATTTAGACCACCAGAAATAGATAGATTTATTATCTCTGATGACACACAGTGCAATGATTGGGTCATCATGTTGCAATTTAGCGTAGTTACTTCATGTAACTGATTCTTCCAGCGTTCTATTTCTTCATTGGAGTCTGAAGTGCAGGAACTCTCGCAATCCCATGTAATCCCTCCATCAGTGGTGGGATTCACTCAATCTTCGTCTCACACTATTATCTTATAGATACAATCCAGGTCATCATCACTGTCATAATCACGAACAGGTTTAGTATAGCGTGATTCTTCAGCAGGATCGAGGGGTACTATTACACACAACAATTTCTTCCCAAATATCATCTTTCGCTTCTTTAGATTGATTTCCCCTTTCATATCAGTAGCCAAGTCAATTCCCAAGAGCACAGGGTAGGTATTGTTGTCATCCACTATCTCTATTACTTCAAAATCGGCCAGCATGCTTGCTCCCTCAATATCCACGGTCACCCCTTGCAGCCGCCCTATGGGATGATTTTCTGTTGATTCACCATCCTTAGTTGAATCAAAGACCATTGCAATGTAGGTCTCCCCATTCACTCCCAAGTTTGTTTTGGTAGGACATTCGCATCTAACCCTAGGTCCAAAATGACCTGATCCATTTCATACTCTCCTATCTTTGCGGTCAGTCTCATCTCCCATCCTGTCCTTATTTTATGCTTGCCAATCTTACGTACTACACATGGCTCACCTGGCACAGTTCCAACGCATCTATTGATGAGTTCTTATAACCCTTTTACAGCGTTACTGCCTCACAGTAACTTCATACAGGTTTCCATGAAAGTTGTGAGAATAGAGGGGTCCATCTTCGACTCAGACTTATCCTTGCTTCCTAAGGTGGAGGCCTTAGCGAAGTTCTTCTTAGATTCCATGAAGGCTTCATGAGCGTGCTCCAAATAGAACTCAACCTCTTTTGTCAGGGCTTTGTGAACCCATGTATTGTCTTTTGGTTGTTTCACCTTGTGATCTCTTATCGTGATTCTACTTATGAACACTATATTTACAGTTGGATCTTCCTCGTGCAACTCAGACCTCATTGTCTACAGGTTTTGAGTCGGTGGAAGTGGTAGCGCCCCTTTGTGACGTATCCTAGCTATCTGTGTAGGACAATCTTATGTTTCATGATCAAACAACATGCAATACTTGCATGATGAACGCGTTGGATTAGTGTAATCGCGATCATAGTGTCCTAATCCTCTGCAATTGTAGCAAATCAACTATCCTCGACATCTACTAGGTCCCCCTCTGCCTCGGCCTCGTCTGCACCCCTGAAATCCTATCCATGCTATCGTTTCCTTTTTCTCAAGGGGCCGCATTTTGGCCTGAACCCTATAGGAAAAAGTTCTATCCATAATCAATTCATAACTCCTGCAAGTACGCTCATCACATCCTAATGACCTACAAAATTTTTAGAATCTTGTACATACTTCTGTAGCAAGTGATAGTTATCCATGGAATGTTTTCCAGCTACCTAACAGATTCTGCACCATAATGTAGGCCCCGCACTAGGTCCTGCTTAAGCTTATGGCCTTAAAGGCAATGGTCCTCCTCCTACAATGTAATTTTCAAAGACCGGGTAATGTTCTTTGTCATGACCCTGACTCTTGCATTTCAAGCACCATACATCCTTGCGTACCTCTAGTCAAACCGCCCTATCCTACTTTAGACTTTGCATCTCAAGGCACAGATTCTTCAGCTACGCATGGATTTGTTGAACTCCTAGATTAGGATCTTGCATCAGAGTCTCATGTAGTCTCATGGCAATCTCCAAGGCCTCTTCCATAGATGGTATCTTCTGTTGCGACAACACACTCCTTAAGTGTGGTAGTAGTGAAGCCAGAAACCACTCGTGATGCTATCCATCTTTCAAATTCATGTTGCCTTCATGGATTGTACATTTTAGCCTCAGATCTAGTTCCCAAGGTGTCTTGCTTAGTTACACCGTGATTTGCTTGAATCCCACAATCGAATACACCTCATATTTAGGCCTACTAAATTCCCTATTTAGTGCTTCCTAGGTGTCTGCTACTCCAGCATTCAGGTTATCATTAGAGTAACTTAATATACTAGGTTAGCACGCAATCTTATAGAGAACTGACCAGTGTCACCTTCTTTATATGATCATCTATAACACTTTGAGACTCCCATACAACCCTCACAATGAAGTAGAATTGGTCTGGGTCCTCACTTTCCAAGCCTTTGAACAAAGGCAACTTCAGTGTATTTTCCATATTGAACCATGGTGGAGGTGGAGGTGGTATGGGTGAAGTTGGAGGTGATGATGGTGAGGTCGGAGGTGGTGTGGGTGGAGGTGCTATTCACAGGAATCCTTATCTTATTAACTGAATAGAACTTTGTGGAGAAAACTTCGTTATCCCTTCTTTGTCACTTTGAAGAGGTGAAATCAAGGGGCTATACTTCGGACCCTTTTTTCCTTCGTTCCTGTAAGTATTTTCACTTCGCATAGTCCCGAACATTAAGGTAGCTACATAACCGTTTTTTGCACAACAACATTTTAATCCAAGTATTCAAAGATTTTACATACTTACCTCACTGTCCTTTGAAAAAACATTTCTCTACCTCGCTATAGTTGACTGAGGTGTCGACCGCAAATTCAGTCACAAGTCCTCCTTTGACACAATCGATCTAATGATCAACAACACGGGTGATCTTATCCTCTAATGCCTCCAACCATTGCACTAGCTCTGTGGTCCACGCAATAGGACTGTCAAGTTTCCACCTTCCTTGGCTATTTTCGTGATCCACTCGTATAGCTCAATAGGGAAAGAGCGAAAAAGATCTTGTGGTGATCCGGATTTAAACAGGAACGCAATAGATTACAGAGATAACCATAAATACAGAGATGCGATAACCATAAATAAAGAGATGCAGCGGAAATAACACTTCATTTCATTAATGGAAAATAACGAAATATCTTACAACTAGAATTGGAAATCAACCAGCTAGGACGATGGTAGCTTATCTTTGAGAAGAGATGTGCGGCTACATGTCTCTGAACTGTTCCGAACTTGTGTTACAATGAGGCTCGAAGGCCTATTTATTATTGAGAAACAATGGAAAACCCTTCACATTCCAAAACCGACCCTTAGAGGATGAAACGCCAAATTGTGGGCCCCGTTTTGGGTAAATTGGTACATCAATTTCCCGGGGTCGTAACTTTGGCATACGATCTCCGTTTGACGCGTATGATAGCTCGTTTGAAAGATCTATCCAAGAACTACCA
>APFE031560007.1:24847-43609 GCA_000404065.3 Pinus taeda | reverse complement strand
TTTCTCCTTATTTCTCCCATGTAGTTAAATGCCCTTTCCCATAACCATACATTCAACAATGCTGAAAAAATAAATTTGCTAAAAACACAAATTCTGGAAAATTTACAGAATGCTGGAAATTGCAGAAATAAAAATCAGCATTAATAAACAGCCATTAAAACACATTAAAACACTGATATTTTTGGTCAACGTGACCCTGGAAAAACCCCCTACAACTCTTGGGGAAAACCAGTTTGAGAGCTCTTCTTTATTTCTGAAAAAAAACCTTTTTACAGCAAGAAAATTTCAGCAAAAATTACAGCAAAATAAATTTTCCAACAAGCAAACTTATCTGTTTTCAGCCCAACAGACCACCTGAAAACTTTGCTGTACGTGCTGTACGGACCGTACGAATGTACGGACTGTACGGACGTTCGGACTGACGTACAGACTGTACGGACAGGCCTCGAATTTTGTGCCGAAAATCAGTTCCTCGATATTCGTGCCCAAAAATCAGTTTTTCTCAGTTTTCAGCAAAAAAATCAGTTTTTTCGGCTTGTTCTTGCTGTTGTTCTGCTTGTCTTTCTGTTGTTCTGATTTTGCTGAAGAGCTGCCTGGTATGTGTGCCAAATTGCTACCTCTTTCTCCTCTTTGTCCAGAAATCTCCCTTGCTCTCTTGCTCTCCTTCTCCCAATCTGCTCATGAAAGAATGAATGATCTTTTCCTTCTTTTCCTCCTTTAACCCAACCCTAAATGACTTTTGGGTGATCCCTAAATCCAATGGCTGAAATAGATTTAGATCAATGGCTGAGATTAAATGCACATTTAAATCTCAACTTTCTATTTTTTAATTCACCCACTTTAATAAAGACCCACTTAGTCATTTATTTCCAAAGTCACTTTTTCCTTTCTAATTTTTCATTAACTTTATAAAAGTCACTTTAAAATTAGACTTAGTAACTTTATCACTTAAAGCCACTTTTAAATTAGATTTTAACTTTATAAAAAAATTATAAAGTCACTTTAGAAGAAAAATTAAAGTCTTTTGGACACTTTTCCCTAGGCCAAAGATCAAAGCCTAAGGGAACCACCTATCCTCCGGTACCAAATTTCAACAAAATATCAATGAATATCTTGTTCAAATTTTAGATTTTGGTTTGCTATAATTTCATATATATGTTGTAAGTAAATTAGGGTTCTCAAATTCTTCTGAAATTAGTTTCAAACAAGTCAATTTGAAAATTTTGCAATAATTTTTGGGAGACTTTAGACATTGAAACTCATATTGTATTGAGGATAAATCTAGAAACATCTAATTCAAATTTCAAAAATTGCTTCACTATACTTTTAGATTTATACCTTATGGAATCAAGGTTCATGAACAATCCTGAAATAAGTTTTAGACAAGTCAGCTTGGTATTTTTGTTATATATTCTTTTTTGGGACATTTCAAACTATGAAATATTTAGGAATCTTAATAAACATATAGAAGCATGAAAGGTTTAAATTTCATAATTATATTTGAAACATTGGACATGTGGCACATTATACAAGTTTGTTTGTGGGAAGAGGCCAAAAATCAATAATTTTTGGGAAAGTTAACATAACTTTCTCTTAGCACATCAAATTATAGACAAAGGAGAATATCTCAAGTGGTATGGAACACTTTTGTGTTCCTAGCTGTGGTGGGTTCAAATCTCCAAAGACACAATATAATTTGGAATAATGTGTTCTACTTGGTGAAATAGAAGCGGTCATATTACGAAGTTACTAATTCCACTGGGCGGACCAACTAATTGTTTCTTTCAAAAAAAAATAACAAAGTTTTAGATCCAGAAGGATAGAAATCTTAGAGATACATCAAGAAAAATGTCAAAAATTCAGATATTCTCCAAACTAAGGTTTTAAAGGTATGTAACTTATAAGTGACCTAACTATGGAGTAGAAGATCCAATTATTTTTGGTGACTACAAATTGTGTAAAGAGGAGTACTATTATTATTTTCCAACATGCATCCAAAGAAAGCTACTACACCAATTAAACCTGCTAAAGGCTCATCCCTAACTCATGAAGAAAGTGAAGAATTAGAATTTAGGTGATCTTAATTAGAGAAGAAATCTAATAAAATGGATGGTAGTATGTTGAAAAGGTTGATTTATCAGGTTCTCAAGAAAAACTTAAAAGAAAAAGGAGATGAATGAAAATAAGGAAGGAATGGAAAAGAAGAAGAATGAAAATAAGGAAGAGATAAGAAAGAAGATGAACTAAACTAAAGAAGGAATAGAAAAGAAGATGAATTAAAATAAGGAAGCAATACAAAAATCCATGAATATCATGGAAAATCTTTGCTTGGAGAGGTTTCCTAAAAGGGATATTGAGATCCAATGAAATAACACAAACAAGGAGAACCATTGTATTGAAACTCAATCACCAAGGGGAAATATTTTATGACAATTGGAAAGAACAAACATTGAATCATAGAACCATAAAGCTTTAATTTTCAATCCAAGATACACATCATCAAGGCTTCAAGTTAGCACCAAGGAACTACTATATTCTGAAAATAGATGTGAGGAAATTTGATGTTAATGATCCTATAGCACAAATATTTCAAATGAAGTTTGATCTATAGTAAGTGGTAGCGTTACAAAAGGAAAATATTACATATATATTTTTTTATAACAAGACCAATATGTATGGTATCAATGGATTTGTGAGAGGAGAAAGGATTATGTTATATCTTGTTTCATTTTTACAAAACAATTGATAACATGTTATGGAGATATTAGGAGAAATAGATTCTTCAGTAAATTGGCAAGTCTTGAACAAAAGGTCCAGTTATAGAGCACATTCAATAATTTCAAAAGTTGAGTCTTATCGTAAAGAGTTTTTCATATGATAATTTGTTGGACCTATTTATGGGAACTTTGAAGGAAAGCAATCAACATGAGGTGTGTCCCTTTGAACCTAAATCTCTAAAGCATGTTTTCTTTCTAGTGAGGAAAGTTGAAAGTAAAAATATGGAAAATAGAAAATTGGTCACTAATAACTATAGATAAAATCACTCTTTCTCTCCTAAACCAACAAGGTTGACTCAACAAATGTATGAAAGAAGAGAAAAGGGACCATATTTCAACTGTAATAGAAAGTATAATAAGGGGAATAAATATAGTGAGAAGAAATTATTCTACATGACAAAGATAAAAAAGTGGAAACTTCACAAGATCTAAGCCAAAAGAAACTACTCGAACAATATCTTGCCATGCATTGGTTGGAATCAATACTAAACGAACCCTCAACACAAAACTATATATAAAAAAGAAAAAGGTAACAATATTGGTTTTTTAGATAGTACCCATTACTTCATCAATTAAAAATTGTGAATACCTTTTAATTTCTTTGTATATCTAGAATCATCATTTCAATTAATGATTGTCGATGGAGGTAACATAAATTATTCAGGGAAATTTCATAGTATTACGCTGAATATGGGGAAGTATTTTTTGGTTAAAACCATGATTGCAATCCAAATTGGTGATGTTGATGTTGTATTAGGGGTCCAATGGTTATAATGATTAGAAACAATGGCTCTTAATTTTAAATATCTTTTCATAATATTTTTCATAAAAGGAAAATAAATTGAGCTTAGAGGTGTCTATGGGAAACCTAGTAAAGTGACAACCCTAATAGCATAACAAAATTGCTAAAACAATGGCACCAAGGTGTAATTGCATAATTGTGTTCATTAGATATTCAAACATCTATATACTTTGCTCCATTAGATCTCCAAAATTTTACTAACAATTATTATAAGGTATTTGAAGAGACGCCTAATGGTCTTCCACCTACCCAAGATCATGACAATGACATTCATTTTCAACTTGGAGGTGTACCACCTAACATTAAGCCTTACAAGTATCCACATACGCAAAAGAGTGAGATTGATTGTATGGTTTAAGAAATGTTATAGATTGACATCATTCAACCTAGCCAAAGCACTTTCTCTTCACAAGTGGTGATGATTATAAAAAAGGATGGTTCATGGCATACGTGTCCAGATTACAAACAACTCAACATAATGAAATGAATGATAAGTTATTTATTCTTTTCATTGATGAATTTTAGATGAATTGCTTGGAAAAAGTCTTTACTAAGTTGGGTCTTTGTTATGGACATATCGAACCATAATGAGGCAAGAAGAAATCCCCAAAGCATCCTTTATAAAAACATGAAGGGCATTATGAATTTTTGGTTACTCCATGTGGAATTACAAATGCTTCTTTTGTTGGAAATACTTAGTAGGGGTTGAATCAATATTTTTTTTATCACTTATTATATTTTTAATTCAATGGAGCATTAATTTTATTAGCATCAGATAAATATAAAAATCATTAACACCATTCAACAATGCATAATAGGTAGAGACAATAGACATATATATTTTTAGGTGGAAATCCCTTCAGGACAAAAACCACAGAACACTTCTTGATATTTATCTTCAGAAGATTTGCATCAAGTTTTCAGCTCCAACTAAAGGAGGCTCCAATACCCTAATTTATAGACTCCAACTTGTAGGATAGGCAGTGCCTTCTTTACCAACTACAACTGAGAGGACGCCCCAACACCGTAGTTTAATGGTCCAACCTGAAGGTGCTCCAACATCCTGTGTACCAATTTCATCAGGATGGATGCTCCAAGTCCCTATGCAGGCTCCAACCTACCCTAGTGCTACCCTACAACCCTAAAGTGTTCTCAGGTTTCAACCTGAAGGAGACTCCACTCTCCCGCCTTGCACCACCTTGCCTCCTTAAATAAACGACAAACTACATTTCATAATTTTCAAAATGGATCCACCTGTGCTAGATATCAATAGGAAACTAAAAAACAATAATCTTCAAACCAATCTTTGTCAATCAAATCAATCTTCACATCAAACCCTAGGTGTTAATACCAACTATCATAAATGATTATGCTTTTTCCCAATCTACACATCAAGACCTAGTTGTTGAAAAAATAAGCTATGCTTAATCTTAATAACAATTCTAACAGTTGTATAATTGTCAACAAACAATTTTTCTTTTGCATATCAAAGCCCCTTTGTTTACTAATATCATCACTTAAACATAATCAATCTAGTAGCCTCATTTAGCCAAACAAATACTCGCATTTTATCTCCAAATTATTAATGCCACAGTAATCCCAACACTTCTTATTGATTTTCAATTTTGCTCAAAATTAAGCCTAGAAACTTGAAAACATAATATGAAATTAATTTTTAGATAAATTATCGCTACCAAGGAAAATTATACATATTGCCACTTTTTGACAATATGTTTTATGAATTGCACAATTTAATGCTTTGACAAATGAAACCTTGAGGTTTAAAGGTTAAGTTTTATACTTCAAACCAAATGTGGATTGAATCTTCACCTCACATTGGCATAATAATTTTTCTTAAATATTGATAGAAAAGACGGGACCTGACTGATGCAGGAGCATCAAGGCCAACTTTCATTTTTTATTTATGTAATAAAGAGGGGTGTGACATTTTAATTGTTTTATTAATTAAATTGGTATTTTTAAATAAAATAGGAGATAAATTCTAAAAGTGAGGATTTTGGAAATAATTCTCAAATATGAGAGAATTTGGTCAGTTGAGGATGTAAAGGGATGAGAGATTTTAATTGAGAAATTAGTTTCATTAATTTTGGGTGAGAGAGGATCCTTAGGGATTCAAGAGTGATTTTAGGATTTGTTGAGATCTTTGGGGATTTTGTTGAGTGATTAAAGGGATATGAACCAGAATTGGTTCAATTCAAATTGTATAAATTTATGAGCCTCAAAGGCAGATTAGGATAAGTAGGGTAGAATAGAAAGGAGAAGTAAAGCTTGGACAGCCAAGGCTTGTAAGCCTCCGGCAATTGTAAGGCCATTACTGTTGCACATCCGGCAAAGACAAAGTTTGTAAGTGCTTTCATTGTTAATGTAAAAAGTGGTTTCAGAATTGTATAGTTCGATTTCTGGAGTGGAATATATCTTCTGCAATTGGGTTTAAATGAAGAATTCCCGTTTTATATAATTGGGTTGAGAAATCGTTGTTTATGAGTTCATTGCAAACTATTGAAGACAGAAGACATTGAATCAAACATTAAATCCTGTGTGAATGGTAAATTTGCAATGTAATAGGAAATCGATCTGAATAATCGATGTTGTAATTGGGTTGTATTGTGACTCTTCACCGGAATAAAGGAATTGGTATTATTAATATCAATATTGTAGTGTTGATGAAATGCGGTGATGAAAGATGATTGGGTTTTATGAATTTTTGTTTTAATACAAGAATTTAAATATATTTCTGAGAATCGATGTTATGGTTAGAAATCTGGTTGAATTCCCAATCGAATGAGGTATTCAAATTGGCAGATGACAAGTTGTGTTGATGCAGAGGTTAAAGTCCAGAACTGACATTGATATGCTTGTGGGAAACTACAGTGAAGGCGTAAGTATCAATTGTTGATAAAGGCACAAAATCGACTCATAGTTCACACTATAGACAGTGTTTCCAATCTGGGTAAATGACGAGTTGGGTTTGGGAATATAAAACAACGTTTCAGATAAATAATGAGTTTTGGGATCTGCATTATAAGTTCACAGGTATGAATTAGTCAGATCCAATTGAATCGACCACCATTCTGAATTTTATGTGTTGTGCGCTGATTAAATGGAGATTTTATGTGCTGGATTAACGTTGATTGCGTTGAATTGCAGAATGCTTAATTGCTAGGATCGCTTCACCTATTGAGTTTGTGCTATGAATCCAAATCGATGGAGATCGATCCCAGTCTTAATTACAGTAAATAAATCAAGTTAAAACACAGACAGTGTTATGGTAAAGTTGTGGGTTGATTCCCGTCATTTTATAATGCAAATGCAGAGTGATTTGAGTTTTATTAGCGTTGAATAAATTGTGGTTAGTAAACTGAACTTGTAGGTTGAGTTCTGATTGAAATCGACTATGATTAACGACTCTTTTTGTATCTAAACACACTGTCTTGGTGCTGGAAAGGCTGTATGAACAAGTTAAAGATTGAACGTTGGTATTTAAGACTGTATAGAAAAATGGCAATTGCAATATAATTACAGAGGTACAGACACTGAGAATCATCTTATAGGAATTACAATTGCAGAAGTAAAATTTAATGAAGCATTTGGGACTTAAGGGTGGAAACTTGAATTGAATAAAAAGTAAAGAATTGCGCTATTGGAGGTAAGTTACTTTGTTCATATGAATTCTGGTCAAATATAAAGAGCGCGGTTATCAAAACAAGCAAGTTGAGTCTTGTTTACATTGTGAAAAGTGGTATTAAACACATTGGGGCATTTGTTTTGTGAATTTTGATTGTGAACTAAAATCAGATATTAAAAGCCCTATGTAATGGAAATGAGTAATGATGTTTAATGGATGAATTGAAGAACTTCCATATGTACTGTTGAAATTGCCGAGTATTGAGTTTTATTTGGATAGAGATTTGAGATGCATTTCTTATATGCATGGTAGTGTTTGAAGATTCTGGGTTGCAGGTTTATCTTGCATCACTGACTAATGACACATATGTTGACTTCAAATGGAGTGCATAGGGATCTGGTACGGTGACTTTGCTCATACCATAACCATATAAAACTTTGTGTTAATTTCCTTACAATGTGTCGATATAATGTGACCATCAATTAACTAATGTAAGGATTGCTAAGTGTGGCATGTTCATACAATGTAGTCAGATAATTGGATCATTTGCTTGAGTATTAGGTGTCGTTTTATAGTCACTAGCCCAAATACCTTTTGAATAATGAGAAAATACAATTGTAGAAGAACATGTGTTGTTGATATAGTTAAGTGCATGGTTTGTAGGGTTATAATAACATTGTCAAGTACCAAGAGCAACACTAGCAGTCAATATTGCATGTTTTTTCCAAGATCATGTGTTTTGGTTGAATTGTAATGATAATATTGCCTAAATATTCAAATTCTTTTAACAAACAAGACCTCACATCTCTATTGTGTGGAACGCGTCCTCAAATTAAATTCTAGATCCAAAGGTTAAGGTTGCAAAAAATAGGTTGATACTCAAGTTCGAATTGTAGCAGTGCAGCCTTAAACGAAGCGCATACTTGCACCTGATATGAGATTATTGACACGTGCATTTGTAATGCGATTGATATATAATGGTCAATAACCTTTGATGTCTTGCACCAGAACTACAGAGAAAGAACCTGAGATAATAAGTTATGTGAACTGTGAATAAGGGAGTCTTTTTTCACTTTCACTGCTTCTAATTTTGAATCATAATATGGACTACTTAGGTTAATGTATGCCTTCAAAATGTGATGTTGAAAGTGCAAAAATGAAATAGTGACGAGTTTGCTTCAAGTTGACATTGTTGACTTGTGCAAATAAACCTTTGGTGCTCAAAGCAAGATAAGAAATGATGACCATCGTAGAGACTTCTTTACAAAATGAAGAAACTTCATAAGTGTGATGTGTTGATCCTAGCAAACAAGCTCAGATATTACAGTACTAAAAGATCCTTATTCCTTCACTGATTTGAAACCTTGAGGTTGAGCTTCAAAAAATAACATGTAGATTAATTCAGATCTTAGCCAAGAGATATGGAACAATAAAAATAACTTTCATTGTCCTGTAACAATGACTCAAAGATGAATGCCCTATAGCGCTAAGTAGGTGTGCTACTTGAGTCTTCAATGACCCATAATTTTGATCTTCCACCTATAATAAACCTTAGCCCAAACTTATCCCAAAACCAATAAAGAGACAAAACCCTAGCCACTTTTCTAATGCAACAATCCTCCACAATACCAAGTTTGATTTTAGAGATCAATTGTTAGAAGATATGCATTGCATACATTCCTTAGGAGGGAGATTGATGCCTCCTTTTATAGATATTTGAGGGGCTTCAATGAGGCCTTCAAATTCCTATTTTTGAGAAGACTTCTTTTGAAATTCAAATGTGTTGGAGGGAAAAAAAACACTTTGAGGGTTTTATTAAAATTTTAATTTTAATTTGTATTTTAAAACAAAACTTTCACATTCACACACAATCAAGCCTTTTATCACAAGATACATTATTTTAATTTTGGGGAGGATCCTTATCACTTGACCGTCTAATTTGACCAAAGAAGAGCTGCCACATCATCATCCTTGAGTGTTTTATTCCTAGAAGTTGGGCTGCTCAAATTCAAACAAGAATATCTCTCAAACTATGAGGCTTCTCATGTCATGCAACATACCAATGGAATCAACTTGATGAGGATAAATCAATGGAAAGAATATCTAAGGCAAACTATCTGATATGCTACTTGGAAAAGCTCCAACAAGTGCAAGGTATGCTTGTTAGTTGCAGTATTGGTTTATATTTGACTGAACATTTATTTTTTTCAATCTGAAATCGTTAACTTCAAGGCACAATACTGTATGTACCACAAATACTATGTACCCTATTTAATTTCACTTAAATCAAATCATAAACAATTATTCCACCCTACAAACTTAAAAGAATATCTCTACTTGAAGTTTCATTCCTTTAATCAATATTCGTCTATAGAAAAAGAGGGCAGTTTATTAGAAAAACTAAACTACCATCAATATTCAAAACTGGACAAAACTTTTAAAATCACAACCTCACCAACCAAGAAAAATAAATTAAGTGATTCTGTGATCCAATGCATCACATCTATTAACAAAATATCTCACTGTAAATACATTCCTTCAATATTGAAACCATACATACATTATGTCTGCAAGTATATGTGTGTAAGGCCCAATAAATAAAATCACATTGTTGTGTTGAATCTTAATAAAATACCAATCAATCAAACTTTCATCACACCCTTCATGAAATGATTCATACTCACAACAATTCTCTCACAACTTCCAATAAATAAAATGAAACGAACAACATCAAATACAAACAAAGTAATTGAAAATAATACTTTGTTATATTCAAATTCATGTACTTAATATACTACGTGTACCCCATGTACTACCTGTAATTGAATAAATAACCGTAATCCTGGACTCAACCTAGATCGAAGACGACAAGAACGAAATTGTGTTTGCTTACCTAGACAAGGGAACAATTGGTTGTTTGATCCATTAATACAAGAACCTAGGGTCTTGTTAGATTGGGTTACAAGAGAATACATGGGATGAAATAGTCAAGGGTTTGGAGCAAAGCTTAGGAAAAAGTGCACTTATGAACCAGTAACTAAGACTTACAAAAATATGATAAGTTAGGCCTATTTCATCAACTAACTGGTTACCCTGACTAACAATAAAAAGGCTATCACAAGAAATGATTAGTCATTATCCCAAGACTCGCCCTTTTCTAAATATTTATTAGTCAATGCAAAAGAGGATTTGAACCATCGATAGAAAGAGATAGTCACATGCGGAAAAACAATGAATCAAAACTATACAAACCCTTAATAGTCTCGAAGCAATATCGAAACCCTCAATAGCCTCAAATCAATATTGAAACCCTCAAGAAACTAGATCCAAAACCCATGCATCATTTTTAGAACAATGACTGTGCATTTCATCAACAAAATAAATATGCAAAAGTGTGTTTCATTGAGTAAATAAAAATTCAAATCCAACTCATATATTTGAAGAGACTGGTGCAATCATGAAACAATAATCTTCAATATAAGGGTAATAAGTACGATATTTAAAATCAAAATTCTACAAGGATGCTTCAATCCACAACATGCACACACACTTAATCTATAGACAATATACAAAGGGTTGTGGAGCTGCATTGGTGGGCCCCTACCAGACCAGCTTCCACACCCAGATTAAATAAATGACTTACAGAAACAAGGAATTAATCATGTAGCACAACATAACTCACATATATAAATAAACACCTAGCATAGAGGTTATATTGATTAAACAATCTTCACATCATGAGTTCATCCAGTTTGAAGAGCGAGAACTTCAACATCATCGCCCTATTCTCACTAGTTTTGCTCGCATGCCCAGTTATACAATTTATACATCGTAATGGATAACAAAGAGACACTAAGGCTAACTCCCATTTAGAAACAGTTGGATATAAGATCTAATTTAGATCTAACAAGAAACCAAATGCCCCAGAATTGGACACTTGAAACTGGATCTGCCTGAAAAATTAAACCATTTAGTCTTCGTCCCTAGTTTCTCAAGTTGTTACATCGATGGAGGGAAAGAAAATATTTTTCCTGATCTCGTTGAGCAATCCGACTGCCAGCTCACATTCTAAAAATTTGACTATGAATCTGTGGTACAAGGAGCCACCTAGGTATGGGAACTACATAGATTAGGGTTAGCGGTTTATATTGATCACAAAGTTTTTAGAAAAGCACGCAAATCAAGTAATTCTAACATTAAACATAAATATGCCTACCTAGATTTATAAAATATTGTATTTGTAATACTTTTCTTCAAAAAACACATCAAACTAGAGGATAAGAACTTATAGGTTTAGGCCAAAATTGGGTAAAACAAAGGTGGGTAAGGGAAAAAATAAGAAATTTTCAACACCCATCAATTTCCATCACCCCAGGAATCCAAACCCTAGTGCTAGGTTTTCTAACCAACCTTCCATTGGAGTTCCAACTTAATGGAATCCAGACAAATATTAAGAGCGTTCATTAATGGATGTTGGCATCAATGAAAACATGATTCAACAAGTCCCCCTTTTTCATTGATGGCAACACGCGTACTCCCCTTTTGATCTCTTCTCCCCATGACTTCATGCGCCAATCTTATTCTCTTGATTTATCTCCCCCTTTGACATCAATAGCAAAAGGTGACTCTCCCTAACAATCTACCTACTTCTTGTCGACTTGTAACCTTCCTTTGCTCCCCCTGACGAGAAGCATCCTTTTTTCTTTCTTCAAGATGCCTTGATCAATTATTGCTGCAATAAATAACCTATCTCCCCTTGTCATGCTAGCTTCATACTGATTGTCACTACTAATTGTACTTGACAATATGGATCAACTTTATCTGCCAAAACTACTATTCCACTAAAAATTCCCATTACACTTTTTCATATTTGTTGATTGTCAACTTGTCAATGATCGATCTTCAACCGTGAAACTGCTGATGCATAATCTTTGACATCCCAATGTTCATAAGATAGGGAGTTAACATGTTGAATCTTCAGAATAGTGTGTGAACCAACTCTTCGGCCAAATCATCCTGAACTTCAACATTTTCCATTAGAGATTCATTATGCCTTTTTTCCTTAATGAAGCTTGAAAGCATCACTGCTAGGACTTTTTCATTTGCTTGGTCTTCTTGCATCTGATTTCTTCTCCAGATCATCATGTACCTTATGTTATGGTTATCATTCATGGAAGGTTCCATCTTGTACCTGCAACCGCGATCTGTTCCCATAGTTATGGAATTTGTAACATTCAATGTGGGGCCTAAATGATTGGAAAAATGACCTATAATTTCTACTGTTAAAGTCATCATGAATCATGTCTTGCATTCCTACAACCTTACTTCTATGGTTTTGATAATTCCCTTAATAATTGTACCTGTCATAAGCTTTAAAATCCCTAGCCATATGTCCAAATATATTACATGGAAAACAATAACCATTAAACAAACTAGCGTACCTGGATGAGTTATCTTGCTTGGATGATTTTCTGTATTCATTCTTCCTTGGAGGTGGTAAATCCTTTGTTGATATTTGTTATTGATTGCTTCAACATTATTTATTGGATTTGCAACATTTTTAATCTTCCTTTTTTCCTTTATTTGATTTTTCCTCTGAGGGATCATGTTGTCAGTCTTCTTATAAATCTTACTTTGTGGGGACTTGGAGCTTGTACCTTCATCACATGGGGGTTTACCTTCTTCTTTTACCTTCATCTTGAATTGAGCCAATTCTCGATATTTCTTTTCAATAGCCTACAAGTGTTCCTCTTGTAGTTCCTTGAGCTTGTTGATTTCAGTAAGGGTTGGGTCAAGTTCTCCTTACTTTTGAGCAAGGTTTTCTTGAAATCTTCCTTTTAAGACTTTTCTTCTTTATTCTTCTTCTTCTGCTTGTAGCTTTAGAAAAGTGGCCTTTTATGTTTCTTTTTTAAGAACTTGTATTTTCTCCTTTTGTATTTCATTTCTTTCTCGAGGCTATCAATTTTTACAACAGTTGTGTCCAATTTCTTTTTCTTTTCAATTACATGCCTTTGACTAGATTCTATTAATCGTCTTGCTAGGTCTTTCTCTTTTCTTTCTACTTCCTACATTTGGAGTTTTAAAAGAGAAACTTCTTCTTTGAGTGTGAGATTTTTCTTTTCAATTATCTTCCATTCTTTGAAGATATTAATTAATTAATTTTTCCTGTCCTCTTCTCCATCTTCTTCATCATTGTTGTTTGATTATTTGATATTAGGATCTAGACAACTATCAACATCTTTACCTTGACTTTTATGCTTTTGACCTTCATAGAGATCTTCAAGTTTCTCCCAAATATGTTTGGTTGTTGAGCATTGGCCAACTTTTGCTTTTATGGTGCCTAGCAAAGTACTAAGAATTACATTCATTACTTATGTATTGTACCTTCTAGATTCATTGGTCGATATGTTTCCAGAGACAATAGAGTCCCATAACTCATATCTATGAGCCTTCAAGTAAGCTCCCATTCTTCCTTTCCAAAATTCAAGACCTAATTCATTGAACATAGGAATTAGACTAGCCAGTTTCACTTCCTCATAACCTAGAACTTTGATTCTTTTGAATGCTTGATGGCTTTCCTTTTTTATTTTCCTATCTTTGCACTCTAAGATCCACCTTCCAATTGTTAAACTGCTACTGAATGAACCCGCTCTGATACCAATTGTTGGAAATACTGAGAAGGGGGTGAATCAATATTTTTTATCAATTAGTGTATTTTTAATTCCACAAGGCATTAATTGTTATTAACACCAGATAAAAATAAACATCATCAACATCATTCAACAATGCATAATAAATAGATAATGTAGACACAAATATTTTTAGGTGGAAACCCCTCGGGGACAAAAACCACCAAATGCTTCTTAATATTTGTCTTCAAAAGATTTACATCAAGTTTCCAGCTCCAATTGAAGGAGAATCTAACCGAATGATTTACAGGCTCCAACTTGTAGGAAACTCCAATGCATTATTTTCCAACTGCAATTGGGAGGATGCCCAAATTCCCTAGTTTACAACCTCCAACCCAAATATGCTCCACCACCCTATGTACCAACTACAATTGGATAGATGCCTCTATACAATGTGCAAGCTCCAACGTTCCTTATCACCACCTTCCTACCCTGAAGTTTTTTTAAGCTCCAACCTGAAGGCGACTCAACTCTCCTACCTTGCACCACCCTACCACCCTGAATAGGTAGCAAACCACATTTCATAATTTTTAGACTAGATCCGCCTAGTATTGATATCAATAGGAAATGCAAAATATGAATCTACAAAACAATATCTATCGATCAAATCAATCTTCCCATCAAACCCTAGCTGTCAATATAACATGTCATAAATGATTATGTTTTTGCCTAATCTGGACACAAAGCCCTAGCTACTGAACAACTCATTTCTACTCAATCTTAATAATAAATCTAATAGTTGTATAATTGATCTAGGTGGATCCAGACACACTCAGATTCAGAGGTGGTTTTAGAATAGCTCAAAAATCAAAGTCGTCGGATTGAAGTGAAACTAAGACCATATCGTAGTGCTTGTCATCCAAATTCCAATGGTGCAAACGACACTCAAATACAATTTCGTATGCTCAAGTTATAGTTGGTCAAAGTTCTGGTCAAACTTAGCCAAGTGGCAGTGTTAACAATGAAGCAATTTGGCAGTGACCCACTGCACAGAATCCAACCACCAAAGTGGGCGAATTTGTTGCCTACTTAGTTGATCTAATATCCCTTCAAAACTAGTCCAAAAAAATGGCTAGTTGTTTGTCAAAAGACAAAAAAATAATTAAAAAAGGGGCGGGCTCGGACTTGCCCACCCCACGGTCATTGTATGAACATATAATAGGTGGTGGGAGGGCCACCTGTGAAGAGACCCACCCCCACCAACCAAAAGAAACCACATATTATAACCTGAGTGGACCACATGTATTACTGTTGGTCGTGTATTATATATAGCCGCCAACCAAATTTTATTTAAAATCTCTTCACTTAGTCAACCGAGGGTGGAAGTGGAGAGCATAGAGGAACCATGAGCTGCAAATGTAGCGAAACCATGAGCTTGGGGGAATATGCCAAGATGCTAAAAATATTTTCTTAGAGGGTCATAAGTGTCAGTGTCAGAATTTGTCAAGCTTATAGTCATTTTCGCACGTTTTCTTGTCATGAGTCCAACCGTGCAGTCTTTTTCCCCGTCTGAACAACAAAAATTTAGGCATCCAACAACAAGGAATCTTTGCAGAATCTCGTGGAATCTAAAATATTCCCTTGGAGGCTGATTTTTTTACGGAGGCTGATTTTTTGACAGAGGCAAAATGATGCCAACTTTATAGTCATTTTTCACAAAAATTTGCAGGGATCATAGTGGCATGCTTAGAATCTTCATCCGAACAATGAATTTTTTGGCCATCTTCAGGAAGGAATATTTGGGGGAATCTTCAAGATTCCTGAGGGTATAGAATTTGATGGTGTCAGAAAACAAAAAAGTTTATAGTCATTTGATATGATTTCGGGCCACGAGTTTAGTGGTGCAATCAATTTCAGTATCTAATCTTTGAATTTTTCATCCATCCCTGAAAGTGGAGGTAAATGATGCAATTATTTCATGTTTTTCTTTTGATTTGTTGAGATGATGTTTTTGTTATTGAGATCCCTGATTATTATTATGTTGAGGGATACTTATATGCCACATCATGTGAGAATTTATTAGCTTGTCATGCTAAAGGAGGACCCATTTGAGTGAGAATTTCATATAGGATGTCTCATGGAGAGGCATACCACTCTTGTTGAGGGAATTTACCCATATGAGTGAGAGTTACTGAGAATGTCTCATGGAGAGACATGCCACTCTGATTGAAGGTATGTATCCTTGTAATGACAAAGAACATACCATGTACTCATCATCAACATTTGCAACATTAATGAAGTGTCCTCCCCACTCTTCACACTAGGGACCAGAGACATAACCCACACTATGTGAAATCCATTCTCAATGTGTGTGTTTGTGCTTCTATTTGATGATTGTCATTATGTTTCATCTTATTTACAACATGCACATGTGGTTGTTCTATACTCTTTCATATACAATTATGCTGACATCACACAAGTAAAATATCTTGGCTAATTCTAGTAGCTGAAGAGATCCAGATCAAGTTTGGTATGAGAGCAGTCTTCTCACTGATGTGGATTGCGAGTGTGAATGACTGAACATGCAACAAGAAGGGAAATGGAGAACAATAGAGATCTCTACAAGGACCTCCTCAGGATGTCAAGCATGGTGTACATGTTGTATGCAAAGTATGAGGAGAAGATGGAAAGAGAGGAATGGGAGAAAGAAAGAGAAGAGGACGATGCGCCATCTCCACAATCCAGTAAACATTCTTCTTCTTATTCATCTTTTAATCATTCAGATGATTAGATCAATGTTATGCAACCATCTCATAAATAGATAGATTAACGACTTGAAAATTATCCGCTTCGAGGGGGAACCTCCTTTACATTACATAAATGAACAATTCTTGGATGTTACAAATGAAAAGACTTCCTTTCTATATATATGAGTCTAATGGGTCACAATATAATTAGAGCCTACATAACAATAATATTGTAAGGGCACAAAAATAACAATAGTGGCCTTCTATGGGGCACAATAATAACAATATGAGGATTACATTGGCACAATAATACAATAAGGGGGTTGCACCAATAACAATAAGGGGCTACACTAGTAGTATAGGGACCTAACATGCTCCTCTCCTTTAAAAAAATGTTTTCCTCAACACTTGAGCAGTTTTGGATGCTTTTGCATAAAATTATCATCCTCCCATGCAAACTTTTCAGCGGTTAAGTTCTTCCACTTGATGAGATACTCTGAAATTGATCGATTTCGTAGTTGTTGGGTTCTTATTTCTGTGACTGCTTGAGGTTCCAATGTGATTTTTCCTTCCTCCTCAAGTTCCGGAAATATTGTTTGAAATGTGAGTGTTTCACCTATAACCTTCTCTAAGCATGAAACATGGAAAACTAGGTGCACTTAGGAAGATGCAGGAAGCTTCAATTTGTATGCCATAGTACCAATCTTTTACAACACCTTGTAAGGACCATAATACTTTGGTGATAATTTATTATCGTTCTTAGATTTCTTGAAGGGACATTTGTTTGTATAGTTGTATCCGTAAAAATACATAGTCTCCTACATCAAAAATTATTTCGCTGTGATGTTGATCTAGCTGTTATTTCATTCAATTA
Organism: Pinus taeda; assembly: GCA_000404065.3. Classification (NCBI taxonomy): domain Eukaryota; kingdom Viridiplantae; phylum Streptophyta; class Pinopsida; order Pinales; family Pinaceae; genus Pinus; species Pinus taeda. Next base: position 26,134 of record APFE031560007.1, on the reverse strand, counting down.
TGCGACAAAGTGAGGTTATCCTTTAAGACTTGGAGAACTTTTCATTGATGTTTAATGCAATCTTCCACTGCATGAACCTTAGAATGATTGTCGAAGACTTTTTGGAGATCTGGAGAAATAAATGATTTTGATGTTTGAACCTCTAGTGAACATATTACACCTCATTTTTCTTTATTTAGAAGCTTTTTCATGCCATTAGAGATGATTATATTTCTTGTTTTCCCTGATATACCCCTTAATTCAACTTCCTCTCCTTCCCAAAAAAAATTCAAGAAAAGTTCTTAAAAATTAAAAGCTATCACACCCAAAGATTGTAATCATTGGACTCCTAGTACAACTTTAGCACCACCCATTAGAATAGAAAGCATTGGACTATTCAATACATATTCTCCTATGGATAGCTTGATATTATGGCACTTTCCAAAGAAATTTATGGTTCCTCCATTTGCAACCATCACTTGACACTGTGGTGTTGGATATAGGAAGTAATTCAATTCCTTGGCTATCTTATAATGAATAAAATTATGGGTACTACCTGAATCAATCAACACTATTAACTTTTTCTTCTTGATATGTCTTTTTATATTGAGAGTTTGAGGAGTGGCAATTCCTGTTAATGGATTACAAAATATGATCAGATCCATTTCTTCTTTCTATGGGGTTGGTTCTTAGTGTATATCATTTTCTTTTGATGTTTCTTGTTCCTTTTCTTCCTCCTCTTCCCAATCTATGTAAATTAATTTCTTCTCAGCACACTTATGAAATTTAGTGTATTTGCTATCACAACTTTAAAAAAGTCATTTTTCTCTTTTGTCTTCCAATTGTTGTGGTGTCAACCTTGTAGGTTGTGGAAGACTAGGAGCAACAACACTTCTATCTTTATAGTTATGAGTGGTAGGATTCCTTGTTGCCATAATTTTTCTTTCAATTTTTCTTATTAACATGAATGCATTCTCCTATGAATCAGGTTCCCAAAGGTGAACCTCATGTTAGATGTTATCCTTTAAAGTCCCTATGAGGACTTCAATTCTGTTGGGTCCCTATAATACTAGTGATTACCCCATTACTATGGTAGTTGTACCCCTTATTTAAATTGTTGTGCCCCTATTGCCCCCATATTGTTATTACTGTGCCCCATAGAATCCTTCTATTGTTATTTTTGTGGCTTTATATTATTATTGTTCGGTCAGTTGGGTTATATTGTGACTCCTTAGACTCCTATATATAGAAAGGAGGTTTTGTCATTTGTATCATCCAAGAATTGTTCATTTATGTAATGTAAAGGAG
>APFE031560007.1:1123-17621 GCA_000404065.3 Pinus taeda | reverse complement strand
TGCCCCCTCGAAGAGGCTGAATTCTAAGGCGTTGATCTATCTTTTCTATCTTTTCTTGAGCTGGTTTCATAACAAATTCTATGCTTATCTCAAATATTATTTACCCTTATATTCAATTTTTTAAAATCCTCAATGTCCTCTGCCATTGAACCCGATTGTTTCAAATTTATCAATGGGCTAAAGTGTTGGAAACACTGAGAGGGGGGTGAATCAGTATTTTCTTTCAATTGTTATTATTACTAGTTAGATTCTTCACAATTTAAACAGAGAAATGTATAAATATAATTTTATTGAGTAAAAGAATAAATACAATATAAATGTGTTCCAAGATCCAACTTGGTTTTGATGAGGCTTTGAACTCTAAGGCTTGGACCCTATCTATCCAAGGCACGAACCTTGAGTTTAGGAGCACCAACTCCAAAGACACCAATCCTATTGTTGTTTAGTATAGAGAATGTAAAATATACTTACTTGATTGTCAAGGAGCTCTTCACTTGTTTCAAGATCAACTATACTTCATTTGTTTTCTTTGTCCATTACTGTTGTAACAACCAGCTCCTTGAGTATCCCATGTTACTACTTATTTCTCACTGCCTTTGTCCAAATTATCAGTTACTGTATCAGAGTTCTTTGTGAAGGTAAATCTATCCCACTGCGGAGACCTGAGAAGCTTAGCAACTGTCCGAGATAGTGTCACTTTATGGAGACCGAAAACACCATGGGGACAAAGGAGCCGTGACAATGAGGAGCTGCCCTTATGCTGTTGTGACTCTGTAGACCTGTACGAGAAATGACTGCGGAACTGTGCCAAGTAAAAAACTACAGAACTATGCCAAGAAATCACTGCGGAACAGTGCCAAGAAATGACTGCGGAACAATTCTAAGAGATGATTGCGAAACAGTGCCAGGAGATGACTGTGGAACTACATCTATTTCAAGGACTGTGGAATTGTATCATCTTCAGAAAAGTTGTGGAACTGTATCAACTTCAGAAAAAATGTGGAACTGTGTCAACTTCAGAAACCCTGATCTATGCCACCTAAGGATTGTAATTGCTCGAGAGAGTATTTTCTTCATGTTTATTTATCCTTTAAATGTTCACGAGATGTGAACAGGTCTTCCACTTATCTCTTTTAATTTGCTACATGTGTTGTAATCTGCTACGTGTATTTTTAATCTATTCCGTCCCCCAAAAACAAATGCTATATATATGTAATAGAAATTGTGATTTATATTTTATGAGCCGACTAGGTGCTGGAGCGGACATATGTTTTTTTTGGTGAATTCGATATGTAATTCGTAAGGGTGGATGATTTCTGACGTGCGTTGTGTGGGGACCATAAAAAATGTTGGATGTGGGAATAGCCAGCGTGCCAAGATATGGTTGACCATTTTATTTATGTGAGATTAAGAGATTAAGTTTAATATAAAGTCTTTTTATATCATATATATATATAATAATGTCGAGTGATTTTTGTCCATTTTTTTTGTTTTATTTTGGCCCATCCTTCAAAGGTCAAGATATATTTTTTAGGATTTTTCATCAAGACCTTTTCGTCAAATTAGGGTTAGGGTTTGCTTTCAAAAAAGGCTAGGGTTTAGTAAAGCTACGGTTAGGGTAACATAGTCTAGGGTTAGGGTTATGTATCACAAGAATATTTGCTATCTCGACAATGCCATATTGACATCAATGACAACCTATATTATAATCCCCCCTTTGTCATTGATGGCAATATTCTTTCCCTTCCAACATTCTCTCCCCCTTTGACATCAATGGAAAATGGGGTGCCCAAGTACTTCCCCTGTCGAACTGCTCCCGCTGTCATGTGGCATCTTTAAGAATCAACTTAGTGTGATGTTAGAGCAATAATCCCCATTTTTTGGTGAAGATGTTCAAATACTTCTCGAGGAAGAGGTTTGGTGAAAATATCTGGAATTTGTTCCTTAGTACTTATATACTCTAACTTGATGTTTTGTTCAGCCACCTGTTCACAGAGAAAATGATACTTGATTGGTATATGTTTGGACTTTGAGTGCATCACAGGATTTTTGCTGAGACTGATAGCACTTATGTTATCATAGTAGATGGTGATTGGTTGGTTGGTAACTATGTTAACATCCTTCAAAGCTTCTTTCATCCATAATATTTGAGTACAACAATCTGCAGTAGCTATATACTCAGCTTCGGTTGTAGATAGTGATATGGAAGTTTGTTTTTTGTTGAGCTAAGATACTAGACAATCTCCTAGGAAGAATGCATTTCCACTAGTACTTTTTCGATCATCGACACTTCCGGCCCAATCAGCACCGGTGTATGCAGTCACAGTAAGAGTTGAGCTCTTAGGGTACCAAAGACCAAAATCAAGAGTTCTTTTCAAGTATCTAAGAATTCTTTTTACAACCAACAAATGGGATTGTTTAGGAGCTGATTGAAATCTTCACACCATTCCTACTGTTTGCATAATGTCAAGTCTCGTAGCAATTAAGAATAGGAGGGATCCAATTATTGACCTGTAATGAGTTGCATCTACTGGAGGAGAGTTATCATCTTTTCTTAATTTGCAATCTGTGGTCATAGGTGTGCTCATGGGTGCACAGTCTTCCATTCCATATCTTTTAAGCATGTCTTTAAATTATTTTGCTTGAGATATGAACATGTCTGTTGTGGTTTGAGATACTTGTAGTCCAAGGAAGTAATATAACTCTCCTATCATCTACATTTCGAACACTTTTGACATATTTTGAGAAAACTCATGGCTCATCTCAACATTATTACTAGCAAAAATTAGATCATCAACATAGACAAGAGTGACTAGTAACTTCTCCTCATCCATCTTATTACTTCCTGCCACCCCCTTCTTGAAGCCTTGTTGTTGTAGATAGTGATCCAATATTGCATACCAAGCTCTAGGAGCTTGTTTCAACCCATATAATGCCTTTTTCAACTTACAAACAAATTCTTTTCCTTCTACTAGATTAAACCCTTCTAGTTGCTCCATGTAGACTTCTTCCTTGAGTTACCCATTCAGAAATTATGATTTTACATCCATTTGATGGATTTTGAATCCTTTTGAGCAAGAAAATTCCAAGAACATTTTTATAGCTTCCATACAAGCTATTGGTGCAAAAGTTTCTTCAAAGTCGATTTCTTCAATTTGTGAATAACCTTTACAAACAAGCCTTGCCTTATTTATGATGATTTGTCCGTCTTCATTCATTTTGTTTTTGAACACCCACTTGGTTCCAATTATATTTTTATCCTTTGAATGAGGTACCAGCTCCCATGTATCATTCTTCTCGATCTGAGACATTTCTTCTTCCATGGCTTCCACCCAATCAGGATCCTTACATGCTTTAGTAAAAGCTTATGGTTCTATCATAGATAAGAGAGCAACATCATTTTTCCTTGGTGTACTTGTCATCCTTCTTCGGGTTTGTATCCCCTCATCTACATTGCCAATAATCTGCTCTTCTCGATGATGTTTTTGGAGGAATTTCACCTTTGAAGGGGTTTGAGATGGTTCTTTTTCCTGTTTTTCGGGTTTTTCTTCATTTTCTTCAACAAGAGGGTCAACTTCATGATCTTCAATTTCCTTTTTTGGAAGGCCTTCATCAATCTTCACATCAATGCTTTCCACTATTTTCTGTAGTCGATTATTGTAGCACTTGTAGGCTTTGCTCCTAGTAGAATATCCAAGGAATATTCCTTCATCAACTGATTAGATATTGATCCAGGACCAATCAAGTGCTGACACATGACAAGCTCAGAGGCTGCCACGTGGCCCTGGAATGGTTATGTAAAATTTGTTGGGGTCCGACGGAATCGAACTCGTGACCTCCAGCAAGATAGGAAAACACTCTACCACCTTCGCCAAACATTGTTTCTTAACATACTATGAATGCAGTTCATATTTGTTTTGTATCGGATGGAGATTTGTTTTATAAAGCGCTTCAATCCACGCTGTTGATCTGACCTCTCTAGATCCAACGGATATCGCATTGTCTACTTACCAAACTAACTGGATGATCTCAACCATTGATGTATTCCACTCAATCTAACAGTTGTCGTGTAATCTCGTGCAGATTCATGCACGATGGTTAATACTCCGAGAGCACGCGAGAAAAGTTATTTTGGCGTGCTTCGTGTCGACTGTTAAGGCTAATCGTGTGAATTTGTAAAATACATCTTACAGCCTTTCGCCCACGTGAGATACCGCTCTTTGCTTATCAATAGTGCAGTTGAAGGATTGACCATGACCGCCAGATATACGCGCAATAAGGTCTTATCCCTCATGTACGTGCCCAATGGTTACGGTAATAGTTACCTCTGACAGTCAGCCTGGCGGAGCAGATAAACTTAGGCAGATATGCTAAGTTTAGCTGAAGATAAGTGTAGTTAACCAATTTTGGTGGAGTATCCCTAGAGGATATTTGCATAAAAGCACTCCAAGAACAGTTTTCGATAGGAAACAGAGAAGAACAGAGGAGAGACAGTGAAGCTTAGAGAAGCAGTGGGAGTAGAACAAGAGGCTCACTAGGCTAATTATGGCCTTCTAAAGCTAATGGAATAGTCCAGAGAAGTTGAGGAAGTCATACTCATGGAGAATTTCATCTAGGAAGATTGATTGTGGAGCTCAGAGCCACCAGAGGTTGGAGGCAGTTGTGGGAGCTACCAATACTTGTTCTCAGTGAACCAACAATCATTCCTGACTGTAATGAACCTTCTGAATCCATTACAGGGATTTGCAAAAGCATTTGGAGACTTCTAAAGGCTAAGATGATACATGGAATTTTTAGGTAGCGAATGATCAAATGATTAGTCTGTTGTTAATGTTTGATATGTGTTGCAAATAGTAGAAGAAGTTTCAAATACAGATGAAGAATTTTGAAGGAGTTAGTGCCATCAAGAAGCTCAAGGTAACTCAGAGTACTAATTGAAGGAATCAAGTCTAAGGAAGCTTAGATCTATTTGCAGAGTAATGACAACCATGACATGGATATAGATGGTATTCTAAGCCCATTAGTTCAATTCAGTAGCCTTTGGAGTTAAGTGTGGAACTTGTAAAAGAAATTATTGCCATAATCCCAAAGAGCCAAGTCAAGTTGACAAAATCTCAAGGAGACGTAGCCAACGATATTCGGGTGAACTCCTAGATTAAATTTGCTGTTATGTGTGGTTGTTATTTGCTGCATTATATGATTTTTATACATGTTTAATATCATCATAAACAAATAGCACTTAATTAGTTACAAACAAACAACATACACCTACTTCAAGTATTTAATTCCACAAATGTCATACATAAGCTAGATCATTTATTTGTTAAGCTTTGGAGTGGGAGGTTCTTGTAAGCATGACAAGTTGATAAAACCCCATTTCAAATCAAGTGGTATCAGAGCTAGCTATTTGATTGACAGAGCATAGCTACTTGATTGACAAAGCATAGTTGCTTGATTAACAAAGCAATATATTACTTGTTTGACTTGAAATGTGTTTAAACAATACAAAGAATTTGGCTATTTGATTCTTTGTAAACTGACTACTGTTTGAGTTTGCAAAGGTGAAGGGAACGCTACTGATAGCTAATTCCAGGAAGGAAAAGAAGGAAGAAGGGCTGAAGGCATTCTCCTTACCCAAAGGACCTCAAGGCAACCCTTGAAGCACAAGAGGTTTTTTTGCAAAAGGCTGCTTGAATAAGCTTTGTGAATCTGGTTGAAGTTCTTTTGTTCATTTTTATAATGACAATTTCTACAAGTGAGTTCTCAAAATCATCCTCCTTCACAAGATTCTTCGATGAAGACATGAAGCAAGACTTGTTCATCATGATGGATATGGTGAAACAAATGTATAAGGATGAAAGGAAGAGCACCAAACTTAGAAAGCAATTGAATTCCATGAAGGAAGAGAAGCAGTGGCTTTCTAACAAATTGCAAGAAATGGAGAGCCAACTTCATATTACAAATATGAACCTGGAAAGGATGCATGAGTTGGAGACACAACTCCTTGTTGCCAAAGAAGTCTTTGTCAAGTATCAGCTTGAAGAAGAGGTAAACAATCCTAGTTTATCTTCAATTTCCTCTAAGAATGTTTATGTTGGTTCTTTTGAAAAACATACAAGAGGCATAGGGTCCAAGTTGATGTCAAAAATTGGCTATGAAGGAAAAGGATTGGGAAAACATGCACAGGGAATTTTCAAGCCAATAATGGTTGAGGAAAGGCCTAAGTATTTGGTTCTTGGCTATGGAAAATCTTATGGAGAAAGTTCCAAAGCAGCCATGAAGGCAATTGAAACAGTTCCTAGAAGGAGTTTCATTTCAGGTTTTCTACCTCAAGTGTGTAAAGATTGTATTCATGGGGAATGCAATAGTTTGAAACATACTTCGCAAGAAGAAGGTGTTCATAAGCATGCACTTGAACAAGAGAGTTATGAAATCTCTAAAAGAATTGAAGAGATTGATAGTGTTCCAAAGGGAGCCACTTCTTCTGATGTCGCCCAGGCCGCTCCCAGGCCACTTCTACCAGGATCCTCTAATCACTATGCATATAAAACATGTCATTCAAAGCGCTATAATCTTGTGATTCATAATACCCATACTTGTCCTCTAATGAACTCTTAAAAGAACCTTGTCTTGCGCATACCATAGGTTTACCATAGATCGCCCTTTAATATATATTTTCCCATGCTATAAATATGTATATGCTAATCATACAGCGTTACTCCTCCCTGCGCAACCGTGGCTCTATATATGTGACAGTCATGGTTAATAAGTCGCACCAACAGTTTTATAAAACATTGTTATGCCATTAAAGCTTCCACCTCAAGCAACCATACAGTAAGTATGTGACCAACGAGTCTTCTAAGGAATTCTAAACATATGTTACGCAAACTATACATACATAGCAGTTATGGTAAATTACAATACTCAGGTTCTGTTACATATCGAATGTCAACAACAACTAGGCTATACAATTCAGAACGCGAATGTCAACAACAACTGGCTATACAACGTTAAGAACACTGTGACAAACGCATACTTCCGCAATCTAATTCACTCACAGATCGACTGAATATGAATGTATTCCTTTAATTTCTGTTGTTTAGTACCTCCTCTGTCTCTGCTAAGGGCTGCAATCGTTCCATTCTGTTAACACATTATTAATATCAGTAATACAACAGTTGTTTAGATTTTAATAAATGATTTCACCATTTTGGAAAGTGAAATTGCCAGAGCCGTGGATCAATCTCCTCTTAATTGATATCTGAACTCGTCTTGTAGCTATAAACCATAGTTTGAAAACACGTTAAACAAACAGATTGATTCTACTCCCAACAAATCTGCTCATGTTCTCTGTGCAGATTCCAACTTGTGAAGAAAATATTTCTCTTTCCTTGAGATATACGAACTCCAAAGTCGTGACAACAATTGTGAAAGTGCTTGCTTATTTTACAGACAACATTTGCATACTGCGTAACTTGTTGATCTATCCAGTAATTATGGGCATATATTACCTTATCCAACAGCTCCGGTGTCGGCTTCTCCTGTATGCTCGTGGGGAGCATTCTTTACCATGCGAAATAGTGTCTTCCATTTATCCTGTACCAAAAAAACATACAAGCCGGGCCGCCATAGCTAGAACGAAGACATGGAAGGTGGATGACAAACTCTTAAGAAAACATCCGCCTTGCTGATACTGGAAACAAGTTACCGCAAAGAAAAGATTTATGTGTTCAATTTGCTTTGCCAAATGCAGTTGAATTCCGACGGAAGTTCAACATAACTCTGCGCACCTCTATGTTCAGTTCCTCATATTAATCAATCGATTTCTAACATAAATCTTTTCTGAGAATCGCGCCCTTTGCAAATAGATATTTTAATACCATTTACCCTTGATGATTTGCAGAACAGTTTTCACATAAATAATGGTGATTTCAAGCCATCGATCATTAATTTAACAATGTTACGAAAAATATACAATTTCTAAATCACCCAATGTATATAAACTGAAATAAAACAAGGACTTACACCTTTTTACTGGCCAGAAGTTTCCATGCCAAGGCCCTTTACAATTTCTGAAGGCTTACAGCCTTGCTGCCCAAACCTACTCTCAATCTCTCATGTCCTTTTCTCACAAAAATCTCTCCTATTTTTAAATCATTAAATTAAATGCTCAATCCCTTAAAATCCTCAACAACCCCTAAATCTCTCAACATCCCTAAAGGATAGGTGTTTATCCCTAAAATCATTCAATTCATTAAATTTCCTCATATCCTTTTATTAATAAAAGGATATTTACATAAATCCTCACCTTCTCCTATTTAATTCAAATTAATTAATAAAATATTAAAAATCATCACACCCCATATTTACAAATTAATATTATCACACCCCATATTTACAAATGGAGAAAAAGGTCTTGATGCTCCTGCATCATCTTCATTCAATTCACCTCCTCATGAAGGTAACAAAGGTGAAAGAGAAAGGTATAAATCTGATTTCAATCACACTTCTTTTGATTATGTAAAGCATGGTAAATTTCCACATAAGAATTGGAAAAAAATTGCATGTTACTTTTGTGGTTTGGATAACCATAGTGTTTCTAGATGTTGAAAGAAAATGGCCACATACAGGAAACGTTTGAAGAAAAGGAGGCAAGAAGCCAAAGGTCCATTGGACAAGGCAAATCATGCTGTAAAAAGGATGCACATGCATTGCACTTATTTCCATAAGCAAGGACATATTGTTGAAAAGTGTTGGACTTTGAATCCACAATGCTTCCACGAAATCTGAAGAAGGTGGAAAGATAGAATGGCAAGAATGGAAAGGAAGTTTCCATAATTGATGTGTTTCAGGATGATCCACATGTTGACGTCGATGTGCAGTTAAAGGAAGCACCTTTGATATGGATTGGTAAGAAATGGTTAGAGTTCTTATCCAATTAAGGTTGCATGTCTTTTGATTTGATGCATTTCTTTGCTAATGGAATGCAAATTGCAAGGTTTTTACCAAAAAAGTGAATGAAAAAGTTGAGTATGAGACTTGCTTTATTGCAGCAAAATTATATTGATTTCAGCCTTGTAAGTACATGTACATATGATTGAGGATCTTGTACTATTGATTGTGCTTGAGAGAAAGTTGAAGAATAGAATACATACATGAGAATGGTATGTATGAACACAGGGATGTTGATGATTTCCTTGTATTTGAACATGTATGTGTAATTGACCTAATGGTCGAATTCTTTGTTTAAACATGCATGCAATGTCATTTCGAATTAGAAAAGTTGATTTGTCTCCAAGATTGAAAAAGGGAGATAATGATGAAGTGTTTCACAAGAGGTGGAATTCTTTCCACTTTGAAAAATAATTGTCAAGCTCTTTTTGTGCATGCTTGACTTGAAGAGTCAGTTGTTTGAAAAAGGCATGTTTTTGTCAACTTGTGGTTTAGTTGATCTTTTGTATACAAGATGTAAAGACATGATGATGATTCACATGATGTGAAATTTGTTTCTTTTGATGGAGCAAGAGTTTATGTTGTTTTTTGGACAAGATGTCAGTAAAACATACTTTCATTGGTACAAATGCAAATTTCTGTTGAGAATTCATGATGTAATCGCACATTTGTTTGAGCCACCTTGGATCGATGATCAAGGAACCGATGTTCAGCTACCTTTTGTAAATTATGAATGAGTTTAAGGAAGACAATTCTTAGCAAGAGGACAAGCACATCTAGGAAGGAAAGTGTTGAATACCTTCAAGTTTTGGTTCAAAGGCACTAGCCATGCAGGCAGTGTATGGAGGCTGAAAGAAGAGGGTGTTGTACTCTCATCTACTACACAGATCCGTATATCAGTATTTTGAGGTCCAAAAGATTCCCAATGGGGAGGAGTGATCAGATATTGATCCAGGAACCTAAGGACCAATCAAGTGCAAACACGTGGCAAGCTCAGAGGTCACCACATGGCCCTGGAATGTTATGTAAAATTTGTTGGGGTACAACGGAATCGAACCGTGACCTCCAGCAAGACAGGACAACGCTCTACCACCTTGGCCAATTAGCATACTATGAATGTGATGCATATTTTTTTTGTATCAGATGGAGGTTTGTTTTATAAAGTGCTCCAATCCGTGTCGTTGATATGACCTCTCCAGATCCAATGGATATCGCATCTTCCACTCACCAAACTAACCGAACGATCTCAACCATTGATGTATTCCTCTCAATCTAATGGTTTTTGTGCAATCTCGCACAGATTCATGCATGACGGTTGATACTCCGAGAGCACGCGAGAAAAGCTATTTTGGTGTGTTGGGTCGACTGTTAAGGCTAATCACGTGAATTTGTAAAATACATCTTATAGCCTTTTGCCCGCACAAGATACCTCTCTTCGCTTATCAATACTGCAGTTGAAGGATTGATCACGACCGCCAGATATACACGTGATAAGGTCTTATCCCTCATGTATGCGCCCAATAGTTACGGTAATAGTTACCTCCGACGGTCAGCCTGGCAGATCGGATAAACTTAGGTGGATATGCTAAGTTTAGCTGAAGATAAGTGCAGCTAACCAATTTTGGTGGAGTATCCCTAGAGGATATTTGCATAAAAGCACTCTAAGAGCAGTTTTCGACAGGAAATAGAGAAGAACAGAGGAGAGACAATGAAACTTAGAGAAGCAGTGAGTGTGGAACAAGAGGCTCGATAGGGTAATTAAATCCTTGTGAAGACGATGGAATAGTCCAGAGAAGCTGAGGAAGTCATCTTCATGTAGAATTTCATCCAGGAAGATTGATTGTGGAGCTCAGAGCCACCAGAGGTTGGAGGCAGTTGTAGGAGCCACCAGTACTCGTTCTCAGTGAACCAACAGTCATTCCTGACTGTAATGAACCTTTTGAATCCATGGCAGGGATTTGCAAAATAATTTGGAGACTTCTAAAGGCCAAGATGCTATAGGGAAGTTTCAAGCAACAAATGATCAAATGATTAGTCTGTTTTGATGTCTGATATGTGCCGCAGACAGTAGAAGAAGTTTCAAAGGCAGATGAAGAATTACGAAGTAGTTAGTGCCATCAAGAAGCTCAGGGTATCTTAGAGTACTAATTGAAGAATCAAGTCTAAGGAAGCTTAGATTTGTTTGCAAAGTAATGACAACCATGACAGGGATATAGATGGTATTCTAAGCCCATTGGTTCAGTTCAGTAACCTTTGGAGTTAAGTGTGGAACTTGTAAAATAAACTATTTCCATAATCCCAAAGAGCCAAGTCAAGTTGACAAAAACTCAAGGAGACGTAGCCCATGATATTCGAGTGAACTCCTAGATTAAATTTGTTGTTATTTGTGGTTTTTTATTTGCTGCATTATATGACTGTTATATGTGTATAATATGAGCATAAACAAATATCACTTAAACAGTTAAAAATAGACAACATACACCTGTTTCAAGTATTTAATTCTGCAAATGTCATACATAAGCTAGATCATTTATTTGTTAAGCTTTAGAGTGGGAGGTTCTTGTAAGCATAACAATTTGTTAAAACCCCATTTCAGATCATCAACCCAAGAATCAAATTTTCCTAGTGAGTCATTATTGATTTTTATGAAGCATTTGCTTCCAAAAATCTTGAAGTATTTTACTGAAGCTAGTCTTCCTTTCCATAATTCATAAGGAGTCTTCTCATTATTTGGTCTTAGTTGAGTTCGATTCAGGGTATAAACTGTTGTCCCAACTGCTTCTCTCCAAAATTTCGGCTGCAAGTCAGTTGCTAATAACATTGTTCTTGCCATTTCTTGAACAGTTTGATTTATTCTTTCAACTACCTGATTTTGCTTGGTTGTTTTAGCAGCAGAGAGTTCTCTTTTGATTCCATGTACTTTACAGAATTCATCAAATTTGTTTGATGTGAATTCTCCCCCTCTATCCATTCTAACACATTTAATCTTAGAATCCTTTTCATTTTCTACAAGAGCTTTAAGATTCTTAAAACATTCAAATGCTTTGGATTTATATTTTATGAAATTTACCCACATCATTCTAGTATAGTCATCAACAAATAAAGTGAAGTACCTTTCTCCTTGGAGCGTCAGAGTTCTAGTTGGTCCACATAAATCATCATGAATTATCTCCAAAGGTTTTGATGTAGATAACTCCTTGGTCTTGTGGCTAGTTCTAGTTTGCTTTCCATGTTGACATGGATCACGTACACCTTGATTTGGCTTGAATAAATTTGGGATGTCTCGTACTGCATTAATCTTACTGATGTTGATCAAGTTATCGAAACTTGTATGCCCGAGTCGCTTGTGCCACAACCAAATTTCATTTGTTTGACTTAAGTAACATTTATCTTCTTGAATTTTGTTCAAAATGTAGACATTATTTGATGTTCTAACTCCTTTCACCACAAGTTCTCCTGAGGAAGAGTTCCTTATTTCACAATCTTTATTGCTAAAGACAACATTATGTCCTTGATCACAGATTTGGCTAACACTCAAGAGATTGTGTTTGAGCCCGTCTACCAGCAAAGCATTTTGAGCCTTTCCTTTTCCATTAATAAGGGTAACAGTTCATTTTTCAGCAATTTTGGCAGATCCACTTCCAAAGGATCCATTTCCTTCCTTTTTTTTCAATGAGACAAACTTCCTTTTGTCACCTGTCATATGTCTGGAGCACCCACTATCCACAAACCAATGATTTTCATCACCATGAGCACATAGATCTGGGCCACATAATCTGTGTTGGGATTCTCATATTTTGCTTCTCTTCTTTTGAAGGGGCAATTTTGTCCATTATGTCCATTATCATTACATACTGAGAAAATTGGATCAAATTTGGATAAGGGATCAAAAGAGTTGTAGGTCTTGATTTGTCCTTTCCCTTTGAGACCATATGGTTTGTTTGTTTAATCCTTCAATTTTGGTGTTTGATTCTTACGAGCCATGCAATGTTTAGCTTGATGACCAAATTTTTTACAATAATAACAATGCCCAAAACAAATAGTTGTGTACATGTTGTAATAGCCATGATTTGAATCAACATTATTCCTTGGAGTTACTCTCTCTTCATTCTTAAGATTTAATATGGGCCTTTGATGAAATGATCTTTCTTCTTTTGGGTTGTTGGAAAGTATGTGAGCATAGCTTTTCGCATTATCCTTAGTACTTGATGATTCTCCTTTAAAACCTATCCCAAATTTGTCATGTTGAGGTTTTTGAGCATTTAGGATAATGTCAAGTATTTGAGAGCTTTCCCAACTTCTTTTTACTTGCTCCAATTCCTTCCTCAGAGATACTATTTTAGCTTGACGATTTTAACAAATTTCTTCCTTTTCTTTTAGCTTATTTTTCAAGAGGTCTTCCCTTCTTTTTGCTTCCTCCTTTTCTACCTTAAGAGAAATGAATTTATTTCGTAATTTCTCATTTTCTTCAATGGCACTCATTAACAATTCATCTACATTTCCTTCTAGACCTGAATCATCATCATTTGTGAATTCCATGAATAATACTTCTTGGCTTCCAGCATAGTCATTTTCTTCATCTAATTCATCATTACCTCCTTTGCGATGAGGGAAATGATTTGTTGATTTATTTTTATGACTACAAATTCATCTTCATCAGACTCATCTTGCTTAGAGAAGAAATTCTTTTTATTGAACCCTTTCTTTTTCTATACCATCTTTTTGGAATCCTCCTCATCATCACTATCATGCTTATGAGGACATTTTGCAACATAATGACATATTCTTTCACATTTGAAACAAATAAGAGGGTACTTACCTTTTAGCTTGGATCTTTTCTTTAGTCTTTGTACAAATTGCACCAATTTAGATTCAACATCAAAGTCATCACTGCTGGTATTCCATCTTTTCCTCTTTTTTGATTTTGAGGCCTTAAATTTTGCATCTTTGGAATTTGGAAGTCCTTTTCTCATCTCATAGGAAATGAGGATTCCATGAAGTTCATCCATCTTGAGATTATCTAGGTCCTTCATTTCTTCTATAGCACTTACTTTGGATTCAAATCTGTCAGGGAGAGATCTTAAGACCTTTTGAACAACAATGCTTTCTTCAACCTTTTCTCCCAATCCTTTAAGAGAGTTGACCACTTCAGCTACTGAGAGAAAATATGATGCAATATCTTCTTCATCATCTATTTTCATACTTTCGAATTGCCTGCTATGAGTTTTAAGCTTTTCCTTCTTAACTTTGGAGTCCCCATCATATAGGCTAACAAGCTTATCCCATACTTCTTTAGCCGAATCACAATTCATGACTTTTGTAAATTCAGAATCAATGATTCCACTAGTGATGGAATTTAAGGCTTTTGCATTTGCAATGTAAGCTTTCCTTTCATCTTGATCAGTTGGAAAAGTGGAAGGAGCAATGTTTCCATTCAAAACTGAATGCCAAACTTCAGGTCCAAGGGACATTAAGTAGTAGAACATTCTTTTTTTCCAAAAACCAAAATTTGTGCCATCGAACAAAGGAAGCCTTCCTGACACTTCTTGATTTTTCATTATGATTAAGAATCCTTCTTCCAGTTGTTAGGTTTATTATGAAGAAGCTGGCTCTGATACCAATTGTTGGAAATAATGAGAGGGGGTGAATCAGTGTTTTCTTTCAATTTTTATTATTACCAGCTAGATTCTTCACAATTTAAACAGAGAAATGTATAAGTATAATTTTATTGGGTAAAATAATAAATAAAATATAAATGTGTTCCAAGCTCCAACTTAGTCTTGATGAGGCCCTGACCTCTAGGGCTTCGACCCTATCTATCCAAGACACCAACCTTGATTTTAAGAGCACAGACTCAAAGGACACCAATCTTGCTATTGTTTAGTATAGATAATGTAAAATATACTTACTTGATTGTGAAGGGGCTCTTCACTTGTTTCAAGATCAATTGTACTTCATTTGTTTGCTTTGTCCATTACTGCTGTAAGAACCAGCTCCTTGAGTATCCCATGTTACTACTTCTTTCTCACTGCCTCTATCCAAATTATCACTTATTGTATCAGAGTTCTGCAATTTCCCTTGGGTTTGTATGAACTGCAGGGGTCGATGGTCTATGTGGATGACCGTTTCCTTCCCCAAAATGTAATGCTTCCATTCTCGGCAAGCCTCCACAATGGAGTACATCTCTTTATCATAAGTGGGATACTTCTGGACTGTGTCTGAAAGTGTTTCACTATGATATGCCACTCGATGCCCGTGTTGAGTAAGGACTGCCCCAATAGCATAGTCAGAGGCATCTATCTCGACCTTAAATGGTTGTTGCAAATCTGGTAATGCAAGCACTGGTGCTGTGCAGAGGCGATATTTCAACTCTATGAATGGCTTCTGTTGAGATTCAGACCAAAAGAACTTTGCTTTGGATCCTCCCTTGGTGACTTGACTCAAGGGCCAAGTGATATGAGAAAACCCCAACACGAACCTGCGGTAGAAGTTGGCAAGACCTAGAAAGTTGCGGAGCTCTGTCAAAGTGGTTGGAGATGGCCAATCGCAAATGACTTGGATCTTGGCTGGATCCACATGCACCCCCTATTCATCAACAATGTATCCCAGATACTGAACCTGGGTCATGCCAAAAGTGCATTTCTCCAAATTAGCACACAGCTTGTGTTGCCACAGTTGTTGGAGGACCTGTCAGATGTGGTGGAGGTGCTCTTCCCAACTCTGGCTGAAGATCAGAATGTCATCCAAGTATACCACTACAAATGAGTTGGTGAATGGGCACAAGATGTCATCCATTAGCCTCATGAAGGTTGCAGGAGCATTCGTCAATCCAAAAGGCATAACCAACCATTTGGAAAGGCCCTCCTTGGCTTTGAAGGCAGTCTTCCACACATCAGAGGGTTCAATTGGTACCTGGTGATATCCTGACTTCAAATCAATCTTGCTGAAATATTTCGCCCCCTTTAGTTGGTCCAGCAGGTCGTCAATCCGCGGGATTGGGTACCTGTTACGGACAGTGATCTTGTTCAGCGCCTGATAGTCAATACAGAGTCTCCAAGTGCCATCCTTCTTCTGTACCAACACGATCGGGCTCCCACAAGGCGATGAACTCGGACGGATGTGACCTTTTTGTAGGAGCTCCTGAATCTGCCTCTTGATTTCATCATTCTCCAAAATGGAGCGCCGATAAATTGGTCCATTGGGTAGTGGTGCACCTGGGGTCAGATCGATGGAGTGCTTGACCTGACAATGCAGAGGAACCCCTGCGAGGGAGGTGAATATGTCCTCGTATTCCTCCACGACCTTGTCCATCTGTAGTTGTCGTGCGAAGGGGTCCTGTCTGGAGGTTGTGGCCACCGTCTTATTTTTTACTTGAGGGTGTATCATCAGGAAAAAAAATTTCCTGGTTTTGGAAACAAGCTTACCGCATTGTTTTGGAGTAATCAAAGAGATGGCGGTAGGTGGTGCTACCTCTGGTATCCTGTACAACTTATTTCCCAATGTAATAATAACAGCACGGGGCCTTGATTCATACACAGCATGTCGC
>APFE031559990.1:326890-372739 GCA_000404065.3 Pinus taeda | reverse complement strand
GACTACCGGCTGCATGCAGCACTTGTTTTCATTTGAGGATGTCATATTCAAACTTTTGGGAAGAGAGTTAGTTGACATTTTAGTTGTTGTTTGTGGGTACCATTTAAATCAAGGGTTTGTTGGAGGGGTAAAATTGGATTTTTACTACTTTCCCATCTTTAATGGTTCCTATTTCTCGATTTAAGACTTTTGCGGTTTATTTCTTCTCACTTAGTTATCCGAGAATCCACATTACAAACCATTTTCTACCAACATTTCAAATACCAACCCTGATCCATAATCAGGACCACATGAACGCTTGATAGACAGAATAGCTAATTTGAGAGATTAAAGAGTATTGAGGAGAGTAAATTAAGATGAATGTAGGCTCTCATTTTTTTGAATAATAATTTTGATTAATTATTGATGAGATGTCAACTTATGTAATCTATATAATATTAATTGTAAATAACAATGAAAAATAATAATAATAATAATTAATAATACTAATATTAATAACTAATTAAGTTATTTATTATCTATTGTATATATATAGTATAATATATATATAGATATATTATGATATAAAATTAATATTAATATTAATGTAATAATAATAAGAATATTCTCATTTAGTAATAATAACCTAAGAATATAATCATTGATCATAATTAATATATTAATGATAAAATTCTACGTAGGTATTAATATTTAATATTATATATGTGTATTAAATTTAAAGTTATTATTATAATAATGTTAGAATTTTTATTAGAGTTATAAAAAGAATTATTATTAATATATTGTATTTATGAAAGTATATTAGGTATTGCATAATATGAAACTTATTAAAAGTATGATATAATAATATGAGAAATTAAATTAAAATGATGTTATAATAATATAAGACACATAGTTATATAATTAATAAGTAATATAAAGTGTAACTGATTGGATTACATAATAATCAGGACATAAAATAATAGTGAGGAATAAAAATAGTAAATTTTCAATTTAATTTCTTAGATTTATAATACTTAATAAGCACTAATTTAAACCATAGCTTAATGATAAGAGTCCATTTATACATACTTACATTGTGAAATGATTAATATGTACTTATATTATTTATATGTATTATGCATTAGACTAAATTATTAAAGTTAGGTTACTAGCTTATTAAGATTAGAAAGGGGGGTGCTAAAACTAAGAAGTGTTGGTGACCTTAATTTCTCTTATTAGGGGAAGCAAGCTTCCACTAATCTCCATACCATTGTCTCTGTTGAGATTATGTGGGTGTTTGATAATTTCAAGAGCTTTTGTGATCTTTCGCCTATGATGTTGTTCTTCCCTAGCGATAATTGAAGCGCTTTCCAAACAGACATGGTGCTTAGTTTTTGAGGAGTGTTCTCCAAGGGCTAAAGTACGAGACCTTTCATTCATAATATCAACTCCATGTTCCTTGAGTCTAGTCTGCAAGGAGCGACCTGTTTCACCAATGTAGCTTTTTCCACATGACCAATCTATTTTATAGACTCCTTTAAGTTGATGTTTATCAATACTATTCTTGAGATATATCATACCTTGCCTAATAGTTCGAGGTGTTGAGAATTGCGTGCTTATGTTTTTCTTCTTGAGGATTTTAGCAATCTTATCTGTAACTCCATGAATATAAGGTAGAAAAACCCTACCACACTGAAGCTGATCAGGGGCCTTAGGTTCATGAGATAACGTCCTTTTCTCGGCTTTCTTTATTGCTCTTTTAATCTCATTTTCTTTGTAGCCTAAACTCTTAAAGGTTGAGACTAAATGCTTCTTTCATCAAAGACTCCCATGACTTTGTGAATCTTATTAAGAATGAGAAGATTGATCGTGATGACATCCTTGTTGGCTTTGACGTAGTGTCCTTATTCACCAAGATTCCTCTTGATGAAGCCATTCAGGTTATAAAAGATGTTACTGATCTAGGAACTGCAAGATTGACCGAAATCTGCTTGCAATCAACTATTTTCTCCTTCCAAGGAATATATTATGAGCATACATCTGGAGTGGCAATGAGACCCCCCCTTTCACCAATCGTGGCCAACCTATACATGGAATACTTTGAAAAGAAGGCCCTGGAATCTTACCCTTTAAAGTGAGCCTGGTGGAAGCGATTCATCGATGATACCAATATAAAATGGACTCATGGTAAGATAGAGATTGACAAGTTTTTTAGTCACCTAAACTCCATCTCTTCAGAAATAAAATTTACTATGGAACTTGAAGAAAACATGAGCATCCCATTTTTAGACATTCTCATCATGAGGAAAGATGATGGCTCCTCAGGGCATAAAGTTTTTAGGAAGTCAACCTATACAGAAAACTACCTCCACACTAATTCCCACCATCACCCAGCCCAGAAATTTGGTGTTCTAAACACTCTTGCTATTAGGGCCCTTCGAATTTCTGACGCTGATCATCTGAATGAAGAAAAGAAGCATTTAGTCTCAACCTTTAAGAGTTTAGGCTACAAAGAAAATGAGATTAAAAGAGTAATAAAGAAAGCCAAGAAAAGGATGTTATCTCATGAACCTAAGGCCCTTGATCAGCCACAGTGTGGTAGGGTTTTTCTACCTTATATTCATGGAGTTATAGATAAGATTGCTAAAATCCTAAAGAAGAAAAACATAAGCACACAATTCTCAACACCTGGAACTATTAGGCAAGGTATGAGACCTGTCAAGGATAGTATTGATAAACATCAACTTAAAAGAGTCTATAAAATAGATTGCTCATGTGGAAAAAGCTACATTGGTGAAAGAGGTCGCTCCTTGCAGACTAGACTCAAGGAACATGGAGCTGATATTATGAATGAAAGGTCTCATACTTCAACCCTAGGAGAACACTCCTCAAAAACTAAGCACCATGTTTGTTTGGAAAGCGCTTCAATTATCGCTAGGGAAGAACAACATGAGAGGCGAAAGATCATAGAAGCTCTTGAAATTATCAAACACCCACATAATCTCAAGAGAGACAATGGTATGGAGATTAGTGGAAGCTGGCTTCCCCTAATTAGGGAAATTAAGGTCACTAACACTTCTTAGTTTTAGCACCCCCCTTTTCTAATCTTAATAAGTTAGTAACCTAACTTTAATAATTTAGTATAATAACAATAATAATAATAATTAGTACATAATTAATCATTCACAATAGTAATTATGATAATAAATATTACTATTATCATTAACTATGATTATAAATAGTGATTATTAAGTTATAATTAAAACTCAAAATAATAAAAATTAAATAGATCAAATTGAAAATTTTATTTTTTATTATCAATATTATTTATTATGTCCTCATATTAATATCAAATAAGTAACACTAATTATTTATTAATTATTAATTATTAACTATGATTCTTAAATATTATAACATCAATTTTAATAATAATAATAATTAATATCATACATTTAAATAATTTTAATATTAAACAATACACTAATAATACTATTCACAAAAATACCAAAATATATTTAATAATTCTATTTATAACATTATATAAAAAGGTGTACTAACATATATTATATAATATAATAAATATAAATATAAAACAATACCAAGATAATATTATTAATACTAATTATTAATATTATAATATATTAATTATGAGCAATATTAATATTATTAATATTATTATTATATATTATTATTATTATTTACATTAATATTATAATATTATTATATATATATAATAAATAGCCGACATCTCATCAATAATTAATCAAAATTATTATTCAAAAAAATGAGAGCCGACATTCATCTTAATTTACTCTCCTCATTACTATTTAATCTCTCAAATTAGCTCTTCTTCTATCAAGCATTCTTGTGGTCTTGATGATGGATCTCGTTTGGGATTTGAAACGTTGGCAGAAAATGGTTCGTACTGTGGATTCTCCGGTAACTAAGTCAGAATTCCTATTTCTCATTTAATTTTTTACTTTGAATTGCTTAAAACATCTGAAACATTTTCTAATTCTTAGTAAAGTTGGAGAATATAGGTGGAGCATAAGTAAATAACTTAGCTTGGACATGATAAATACAAAATATGTTTAATTATTTGTTTTTAATTTGTCTTTTAATGTAGAAATAATTTCAAGAAGAATGGAATCAATTTATTATGGATTCATGTTATCAATTCATATATTTATAATGATTCACAATTATATGTCCATTTGGATTTGAAAAAGGTATATATTTGTTATTGTTTGCAAACAAAAATAAGTCAACCACTAAATATCAATTTATTCTTATTGCCAAAACCCTATTTTCCACTCCATTATAGTGAGAAAAACTAAGTTCGGCTTACCTTAGATGCTAGCCATAATGCATTCCCTTTCACCCTTTCTCCTACTCATGTGGCACATATAAGGGAGTTATTCCATCTTAAAAGGGTGAAATTACATAATTGAGTAATTTCTCATAATTATTTTGGCACAATCTCATAATTATGAGATAATAATTATTTCATAAATGATATAATTGAGAAAAGGCTCATAATTAAGAAAAAGGTTCTAGAGTTTTCCATTCCCAAGGAGATCAAATTGACCTACTGGTGTATAAGTAGGCTAAGGGTACATTAATATAGAAGTTTCCTAACTTCTCAAGCTCCTAGGTGTTTATATACATTCTCCCGGAGGATAGAATGAATCTATCTAATCTGATACTATCAAGAGGAAAGATGATAGATTCATTTTAGATTGAGGTATATCCATATAGATCCATTTAGATCTATCTCTATCCATATCTAGTATGTATACTATAGTTTGATATCTCTATTCTTTTGATAGACCATCCTTCTAGGAGGAGAAAACCAAATTACTAGCTAGAGAGGACAAGGCTCTTATGCCTAAAGGTATATTATTTACATGTATGTCATTTGATTGGTTAGTGAAATCTTATGATTTCCTTTCTCTATATGTCATGCATATAATGTGTACTCTTTTGTTTTGTTCATGATAATGTTCCTTCTATATAAGCAGAATTTTTGTTGTTTGGTTGTGTATGTGTGTCGATCTATTGGACAATGATTTCTACAAGCAAGATATTCTGTGGATGTAGGTTGTATGCATGATAAATCAGACTCAACACCCATGAGAAACCTATGAAGGATTAGTTTTATTTATTTGAACCATCTATTTAAGATTATATGCATGAATATAATATATTCCTAGAAATTTAATTGATCTATTTGTATTGATTTATTTTCATTTATATATTTGTACTTTGATTGCACACACATTTGACTAGCGAGTCAAGGGAAAGACTCATGGAGCAATGGCTCATTCTAATTGTGGAATTTTAGTCACAACAAAACTGGTGACACCAATGGGTTGTCTACCCTAGTGTTTTTAATCTCTTCTCTAGCTTCTTATCATGGTTTTGAGTTGCTTATTTCATGTTCTATGTTGTTGTACAACTTGATGTGGTTCTAGGTTAGTCCTCTTGGCATTAGATCTTGATAGATCTAGATTGGATCCAAGATTTAAAGTTGAGTTATTTGTTGGACATTGGTTTTGATTTCATGGAACATAATCATATAGAAAGATCGTTGATATGACAATTGCTAGCCTACATTGGAACTTTGGTTTCTCATTGGCTAAATTGTGTCTGTCTCTGTAATTTGAGTTCTTAATGGGTTGTAGAATGAAAAAATTGCTAATTTCTTGTGAAATTTGTTACGCGATTTTATTGTGAACCCTAAGGAGTATATTCTTAGAGAAGGGACCATTAAGGGCCTTTTTTTATGATTCTTTTCAAACTATAAATTAGACAGTGAATTTTCTTTTTTTGAAGAATGCTCTTGTTTAAGACCTGTTTTAGTGTGATCTTATATGCATCCTTTTCCTAGAGCTCAAATGTATTCGCTTTTGATTATGTAGGTTCATATATACATGAAAATTGATTCATAACTCTTATATTGGATTAGATATGACATTTTTCTCATTTAGGGTTTCCTTTTAATTGGTTTTTGAAGGGATCTCCCTCAAATATTTCTTTCATCTTTCAAATATGATTTTATTTTGAGTGAATTAGTTTAAATATATCTTAGATATCCATTAGAAGATTTGTTTTGTGTTGGGTCTTATCACTTTTCTCATTTTTGGTGTTTCCATTGAAATTTCTTTGTCTATTTTGTATTTCTTTTAGTAGCATACTTGTCTCTCGATGTTTCTAGTTGTGTTTGGACATGAAATATTTGGGGTAGTTTTTTGGATCTATTCATATGATCAAAATTAGTAAATTACCTTTTGTTTCCATTCCTTTCTGGTCTTTTTCTTGGACTAGGGCTAGGTTTTTTACCATTGTAGATCATTGTTTATGCTTTATTGTGACATCCGTTGAACTATAGACCTAGAATTTCTTTGCACTTCCTCTTATTGTTTTTCATGTTTCTCTCGACTAATTTTGAATGATATTTTATTTTGAAAATCCATACTTGAGATTTTGAATGCTTGTTGTTCTTGCTTGGTTTCTTTATTGAATTATTTTTTAGTGTTCCCAAGGCTCTTTTTTGGATCTATTTTGCTATAATTTATCAAATTCCAAAGAGTGACAATTGAGAGTGTGTGAGGTGTTTTATTATACTTGAAAAGGAAAATACTCTCTTACACCTTGTAGATAGACTTCATTGAACAAAAAAATAAAAATCTTGAATTTCCATATAGCTTGCATTACGGTTTTGTCTTGAATACATACACACCATATTGATTGCACATCTCTTGTTTTTTGAGTAAATAACAACCTTAAAATTAATGTGAAATAAAATATATTGAAGACCTTAATTTTCACTAGTATCAAACCAATAATATATTAGGGTCTTGAAATAGGAGATATAGGTTAATTTCTTCAAGACAACAAAAACAAATCTTCTTCTTGCAGTATGAAAGGAAAACCATTTGCACTTACACATTTTTTGAGAATCCTTTCTAATGCAAGCTCATGCACGAGGTTATATTGAGGCCAGCAAAGTGATCTAACCTATTTCATTGGTATTAGTGGTGTGGTTTACATGTATTACTTAGGGATTGACTTGAGAGGAGTACACCTCACTTTATGGAATCTCCTAGGGGGTTTTTGACATAGTTTCCCTACTCTTGCATGTGAATCTAACTTAATATGGTTCCCCCAGGAAGGTGTTGTAAGTGGCAAGCTTAGTCGACGTAATCCTAGGTGGCTTACATGTGTTACGGTTAGGGGGGTATCCTTGTTGCAACTGGGGAAGACATTGGTCAAACCCACTTGGACCTCCTGGGGGTTCTCCAACACTTGTGAGGGTACTTGTGTCATGTCCAAAAGAATTATTAAGTAAGTCACCAACATAACCGCTCCAACCACATATTCACTTTTAACCTACTCCCTCATCAACTATTATTCAATAGTAGGAATATCCCTTTCTCTACCTCTTGGTTTGTGTGTTCTTATCTCTTTAGGTTTTCTAGTGTGTGATGTTTCGTCTAAGTCATAGTTTTGCCATAGGGTTGTCTTAATTAATTTATTTTTTCAAATACATTCATTCATCGTGGTTAAACAAAAAAAAATTATGTTCATGTAGATTGTTAGGCCTTTCTACTAACGATGTGGTCCACCACTACATTGACATAGGATAGCTCTAGCAATAAAGAAATTTGAAAATACTCAAGTTGTGGGGGATAACCTTCGTCCTAAGGGGGGTGGAGATTTTGTTACTATCAAAGTATTTGAAAAGAATACTTACTTAGAACACCTAAAACCACCTTTGAATGATCCTATCAGCCGTATTTTAGGGAAATCAAGAGTTCACAATAGTGAACCCTTTTCCTTGTTTGCTTATAACATTTATAGTGAAAGAAATTCTTCTACTATGGTGAAGATGGATCACTCATTACCTTACACATTAGTAATTTCTACTACCATGTCATATTTTCCACCTCTTATTATGTCAATACCTATTCATCTTACAACACCTCTCTCTTCTTCTTAGTGAATTCCACCCGTCGCTTATGTGACCCCAACAACCTTTTTGAATCTCTTTGTGTTTATGCGCACATATGCCTTTGTGAGGGGCGTAAAGCATGGTCAATATGATATATCTAGGATATTTACTCCTAGTTCATCTCAAATTATGACTCATATATCTATCATAGACCTATACACCTTAGGGAAAATTCTTAGGGGTTTGACTACTACTTCTAGCCATCCTAGTCAAAATTATGCTTTTGGAAGTAATTATCAACCTTGGAATAATTATATGTTTGGAGGGAAAAATTTCTCTAGAGGTTCATTTTCCTTTCTTTGAGCTAATTTACTTGGGGGAAATCATTCCATTACTACAACTATACCTATGATTTCTAATGCTTATGGATGTGCTTCTACTCAAGGAGGTCTTTTTCCTCGACTATTGGGCATAATCCCTTAAGTAGTCATGCTTTTGGGGATTCTTTGTTTTCTAGGAACACCTACCCTAGGGGTAAAAATCCTTCCACCAAATCTATTTTCCTAGGACCTTAGTATCTTGGGACGAATTACAACCTTGGTCCCTAGTGTTATTCCTTTAGCAAAAGAATGGGGGGGACCATATGGTCTATCAAGGAATTATTTTATTTATGATGCATTTAATCAAAAATAATTCCTTTTATGGCACCTCTTAATTTATCAAATCTAGATAAAGAGATGATTGACCCCATATGAAACGATGGTAGATGGCCACCTATGCTAGCTAAGCTTCCATTGGATATTCCTAAGTTTGAAGGCACACCTAGAGAAAAACCTCCCACAAACATCACCACCTACCATTTATGGTGTTCATCTAACTCTTTGGTGCATGATTATGTGAGGTTGATAATTTTCCAAAGAACCCTAGCTAAAGGTGCCACCAAATGGTATATTGAACTTGATAGTGCATATTATAGTGATTTTTCCTCATTGGATCATACTTTCTTGAACCACTTTTAGTTACCTACTTAGTAAGATCTCGAGACTAACCTTTTATCTACTTTTGAACAAGATAATGTGATTTACATATTTGATCATATTCACAAGTGGTGAATATGCAAGAAGATAGTATGAACTAGACTCCCTATAAAAGTACTTAAAGGTTTGTTCACTCAATCCCCGTTTCCACCTATAGCCAAAGATGTCACTATGTTTGGGGTTTCAATTTAGGAGTAGGAAATCTTACGCGCTCAAAATCTTGACTCGATTTATTCTCAATTAAGCACCTTATATGAGATAATTCCTAATGTTCCTCGACCTTCAAATAATCCACAATGAACTAAGTCAATACCACACTCTTATGTTCTTATTAGTTACATTTCTTCTAATATTGTGAGATAGCTAGCTACCCAACTAGGGAAAACAATTGTCACATCCTAAGCCCTAGAAAATGTGTTTAGTTCTCAAAAAGCACCTTCTTTTGAGTAGTTATCTAAGGTTATAAAATTGAAGTCCAAAAAAAGTAAGAATCCTCAATAAACTAGCAATAAAAAAAAAATAATAATCCTAAACCCGCTAAGAGAATACTCAAAGCCAACCTAATCAGGGTGGGAGCATAAGTGAGCATCACAAAAAGGTTTAATTTCCTTGTCGTATATCTTAAGGAAAACAAAAAAAAATGTTTGTGTAATATCCTTAACCTCAATCTCAAGAAATTAAATGAATCATTATCATCCTATTGGAAAAAATGGGCCCATTCTCATGCTACAATGACAAATCAACTTGTCTACATTAGAAAAACAAAAAGATACTCCTAATTCAAGTTATGCTCCTAAGGACTTGGCCACCCATGCTACATAAATTATAATTATCATGTTATATAATCCTATGGAAATAATATTTTCCCACCTAAGGGTGTTCTCCAAAAGTTAACACCCAATACTAACACATAGGTTACCTAACAATATAGCATTGTTAAGGATTTATGCGAAGCATCTTGTGCCATGTCTCCTCTAGATGCTTTGCATAGCTGTCCTACATGGCACAAGACCTTGCTAATTGATATCATAGGGGTGTATCCCTCATATTTTAGTTTTATAACATTTTACATTGATTCCCCTCATTTTAGGCTTTCTCATGAGGTTTCTTCTTAGATTATGGTGCATATCTCTAGTGTGATGTCTATGTCATGTTGGAAGGATTTGGGTTCTTCATGACTCGCTAGTTAAAATACTACACTACAAGCCTTTGATGGACACCACTTCATGCCTCAAGGTGTTCTTCTAAAGTTTTCAATTGAGCTGAGTAAGACCACCTATGTTGACATTGAATTTGTCGATTCTCCCTAAGACTATAATATGGACCTTGGCCATAATTTGTTTTATGCCATGCTTTTTGTAATGTATTGAGAGTTTTCTTTGCTTTTCTTTCCCCATGAATGAAATATTTCCATGATTGATCAATTGTATTACTACATATCGTTGACCAAGCTTACCCTTATGGGAAATTTTGTGTGATTTTTCAGGGATAACCATGTAGCTTCTGGGAGCATTTGTATGGGACTGTTTAAAATTTAATCACCTATGATTATATTTCCTTTACCCCTACCTAACATTCCTTCTTATTTTGTTTCTCCAATTAAAATTATCTCTATCGACACTTCTGGGCCCCATACATCTCCAAACCCTTGGGTGGTGCCTTGTTTTTTGGATGTTAAATAAATGTGGTGAGCATACACTTACTTTAGTGGAATATATTTTCTTTCTAGTAGTCCCATTAGAAACTCCTGACACTTTTCAAAAACACCATCCCAATATGGAAAATGATTAGGATCCTTTTCCCACACGGGCCATCACTTGTCCTATTCCATGTGACTCCCTTAATGACAAATCTCCTTCTCAACAAGTCATCTTGGAGGTCACGCATCCTATTGATAATCATAGTGAGATTATGTCTCTTGATGCCTTTATTATTAAATATCTGGAAAAGATAGAGATTCGAAAATTAAATATTGAACCGACCTAGGGGGGATTTTCTCAGTCGTCCTTGGAAGTGCCACTATTGGGCTGAGTCAAGTCTTGTCTTTTTTATACTAAAATTGCTAATGAATTTTCCAAGTCACATCCACTTTTTGATGAGTATCATGTACCCCATTTATGTCTTGACAATACTTATCAAGGAGCTATATTAGATCATGAGACCACTCACTGTATATGTCCTCTAATATTTCCTAATAATGATATGTTTCTATGATTTTCATGGTATAATAAACCTTTAGGAATATGGAAATTCAACTCTTTATGACATGGCCCCATCATGTAACATCATATGGTATCCACAATATCCCACAAGTTCATGTATGGGAATCCTTAGCGGATGCTTGATAGTGCACACAACTTGACGTGACCTACTAGACTGTGTTATGCCTTGTACATATGTATTTTAATTTTGGGTTGGTGTGTGATGTGATAATTTTTAATAGCTAATATATACCAAAAATAAAAAATAAAAAAGTTATACAAACCAAAAAAAAATTAAAAAAATTCACGTTTTTACCTAATCCATGTTTTGTTTCTTCTATTATTTGATTTAACCATGGGTCTATTCTTTATTGATGGATTTTATAGGATAGGGTGGAATTTTAGTTGCGACATCCATTGGACCTTAACTGCATTTCTATTAAACCTAGCATATAGAGGTAGGCCTCTCACTCCTATTTACATTGCATCATTGACCATCATTTCCATATTTGTTATGCTTCACGTCCAACCCTATTAAGTTGTGATATTAACTAGTCTCTCTTATGCATGTCATTACATCAAAGTAGAGCATACATATACATGGATGCCTTAGATTAGCACTTTTGTTCCATCTTGGTGTCCGTTTAACATTTATTTATTTCCTTTCTAAAAATTCTCCTTTTCACCCACCAAGACTTATAATTTGACCCTCATTTTTTTGTTCTTTCTCATCTTCTACCCTTAACCCAAGAGGATTCCACTTGTTTTATACCTTATGTTTGTTGCGACCTTTAAGCCTTACTTATGTAAGATGATAAATTTAAATTTTTTTTCTCGGCCACAGTCATATTTGTTTCTCCCACATATTGATGTTTCTTGGTGTTCTTACCTTTCCTAGAAGGGACACTATGATCAATGGCCTTATGTTCCAACTTATTTTCCTCCTTGTACTTAGGGATGTTTTTTCATATCGAACTAGTTGTTACCTAAGTAAAACGTAGTAATCTTTGTAACTCCCTCCTCCCAAATCTACCCAAGTAACCAGTCAATCAGGGTAAACATGTGATGAGAGGCTATTATGATCCTATCCAACTCCACATGTACAATTAAGTAAGTGTAGCTGACATAATACAACCAATCTGACCTTCAACAGATGCAATACATCCCCCAGGAGCCATCCGACCATTCTAGGTGACTAGCCCTTAGGACAAGCTGACATTCTCATGCATTAAATCCTCAATTTCTCCCTTGACTAGCACATGCATGTGACTGGGACCCTCTACTTTCTCCCATAGCAAGGCATATACGACTCAGAACGTTTCTAGGTAGTTTTGTGTTAGTGACTCTAGATTTTGTGGCACTTTTCAGGGCCACTACTTAGGCTACTACCGAGAACTCCATGAAACTTTCATAATTGAAAAGTAACTTCAAAACAATGATAGTAATGAAAATAATCGAACAAGGATTTGATTAAACCCCTACTAACCATGAGAGGCATTTCATCAAACATGTCACAATTATGAATTCTATAGGTTTAAACAACAAATCTAAGCATATGGGTCTTATACTTATATGAGAATCACTAAGAAACATTGGTGTCTTATCACACTAGCTACATTATCATCTATTTGGTCATATATTCATTTCTCTTTCTTTTAAAATTTAAAACATGGTCAGCACAATACGTTGTCATTGTCATAAAACATATTCATAACCAACATATAAATAAAAGAAATAATGAGGATACAATAGACATATATTCCATAAATGAACTAGTACATTTACACATAAAATACTAAAGAAAGGAATTGTTATTGATGAATGAAAAATCAAACTCGGTATGGGGCTACCAGGTTCCACTCAACCATAAATTGGCTGAGTCAAATCTCTTTCAGCCAATCACCCCCGTGCCATATTCCAAGCATGAATGTGGGAGTCATAAACCAAATAAGAACTAAATGAGCATGGATGGCACTACATTTCTCCACCTACACCATGAGGAACTTTGTTGCCTCCTATTCCCTAGGCTTTATGCAACTCACAGTCTGATTCAGGGGTCACTAGGTCATGATCGAGACATCACCTTCTAGGCATTACTGTATATCCCATCATTCACTAGCAAGGATTCCTCGGCCTCATCAAGGGAAACCACCTTTTGGCTATACTGTATATACCAGCATTAGCCGATTGAAGATACCTAGGCCCATCAACGCACATAATACCTAGCTTTACCACAACTTATAGTCTACTTCAAGAGTCACTAGGCCAATGGATTTTCCGAAATCAACATTCTAGTTCAAGGATCACTAGGCCATGTGTTTTTCCTTTCAGAGATCCACCTCACTCAGCTTTGAATCAATCTGGTAATCCATCTCCACCAAAACATGAGAACACATCACCTCCAGTATATCTCAAAATTGAAGGTAGGGCTAAATAACAATGTCACACTTGGAAAACTCCACAACAATGATAGCAATAGAACAATGAACACACAAGAATAACCATGGATGGAAAATCTAGCAAGGAAGCCACACATGCAAATCGATACCTACAAGTAAACCTGTTCTAGTTGCTTGATCTTTGCTTCCTCTTTGCCTTCATTTCCCTTCTTGATCCAATTCTAAAGTGCTCTAAGGAAAATCCAAGTGTCCAAGGGTGTGAGAAAAAGAGAATAGAGAGAGAGCACCAAAACTGAACTGAAAAAAGGTACCAACTAATCCTCAGAAGCCCTTTTACTAATGTGGACACTATTTTCTTCATTTTTCCATCATTTTCCTCTTCAATTAAAATATATTACCTTTCATCTTCCTTTTCTCCTAATTTCCATTATTTTCATAAATAAATTTCCAAAAATGTTTTTCCTTTCCAAAACCTTTGTCATTATCTTTGTTAATTTCTTTAGCCATTATAAATGAATTGAACACCCACACTCAAATGTTTTTCCCAACATTCATCTTGGAATAAGTGTCCCATCATCATGGTTATTAGTTTTCATTTATTAACTTTTATTTACATGGAATTTTCACTAGGGTTATTATAGTACCCTCCCCCTTGTGGGAACATTGTCCTCGGTGTTCAATGACACCTATAACCAACAAGACTATTGAAAGAAAAAAATACTACCCATGGAGCTTTATAACTTAACTCGTTGTAGTATTTACCCTGATCAACCTGCTAAGAAGAAAACCAACATGACAACATAATAACGTGACAACAATAATGACATGACAGCCATACCACTTATTGGAGCCTTATAACCCAACTCATGGTGGAATTTACACCCATATACATATGTACATATATAAAAACATCATACCAAAGAATATACCATAACATATATGAAGGAATTTTCTCAACCAACAAATAGAGAAGGATGCATAGCCTGCATTTTATCCATCATCTCCGATGTAGCTTCATTGGGCCCAAAGTGCTTACACTTCACTTTATCCTACTCAATTTCTCAATTCTAGGGCATGAGCACCTTTCTCTGCAATGTAGACTGAGGTTCTGAATGGAATTCTCCATTTGGATCCACCTGCAATACATATCAGTCAATCACATGATCAACATATTTAACATACTTCTCAAACAATGAAACATGGAATATTACTGTCAGAGGAAATGCAAGTTGATAGGCTACAAACGTAATCCTTTTAATAATCTTGACGGATCCACAAAACTAAGGTGCTATCTTGGCATATGAACCAATCCACAAGAAGATCTTCTTTGGATTTACACGTAAGTACACTTGCTCCTTAGCCTTAAACTCCTTAAACAACCTATTCCGATCTGCATAGATTTTCTTTCTATCCTTTGTTGACATTATATTTTTTTTATTATTATCTAAATTTCCCGTTCCATTTATGCTAACATGTCTCTCCCAATCAATACCCTATTCAACGGGACACTCCAATTGGTGGGAGTATTACAACTATGCCAATACAATGCCTCAAACAGACTCATCCTTCGTGACTCTAGGTAACCATTTTTATAATAAAACTCAACCAAGAAAAGGTATTCCTCCCATCTCTTCTACTAATGCATCACATACATCGTCAACATGTCCTCCAATATTCTATTGACCTTCTCTGCCTATCCATTTATCTATAGATGATAAGCCATGTTGAAGGCCAACTTTGTACCTAAACCTGCAAACATCTCATTCCAAAAATTGGAAGTGAACTTTGCATCCCTATCTGACACAATATTCTTTTGGACACCATGAAACCTAACCATATCTTTAATGAGCACATGTGCCAAATCAGTACTTGAATACGTAGTCTTCACTAGAATGAAGTGTGCTATCTTCGTCAACCTGTCCACACAACCATGATGAAATCACTATGTCTAGATGTCCTTGGAAAAGGTGTAATGAAATCCATGTAGATGATTTTCCATTTCCATTATGGAATTGGCATTGAGTGTAGTAGTTCACCTGGATTACTACACTCTGCCTTTACCTACTAACATTCCAAACATCTAGCCACAAATTCTACCACATCCTTCTCCACATTGGGCCAATAATAAAATTTCTTTATTATTATTAATGTCTTTTGGTAGCTTGGGTGACCTAAATACAGTTTCACATGAAACTCCCTCAAGATAATATTCTTGAGCTCACTATTGTCTGGAACATATATGATGTCCCTAAATCTAATTAAGTCGTCTTCCAAGAGATGATAGTTCACATCCTGTGCACCTTTACCTTTAGTTGTACGTGTACCTGTACCTCTACTCCATTGTAACCTATGCCTAAGCTCTCTATACATGCCTATAAAATCTTATCATGGAAGCTTGTTACATAAGATATCATAGTTGTGATATGATTCACCCGTATCCGTCGATTAAGAGCATCTGCAACAACATTCTCTTTATTCTTGACATACACGATATCAAATTCAAACTCACTGATCATGGCCAACCATATAGCTTTCCTGGTATTCAAATCTAGCTGGTCAAACAAATATCTCAACCCACTTTGATCACTCATTTGTACAAACCTCCTGATAAGAATATAGTGCCTCCACATCTTGAATGCATGAATGTTCACCACTAACTCAAAATCATGTGTCGAATAGTTCTACTTGTGGTCATTGAATTTTCGTGACTCATAGCATACTATAGGTCCTTCCTGCATAAGAACTGCACTAGGACCTCTCTTGCAAGCATATGTACTTACTACAACTCTTTGTCCGGATTTTCAATCTTAAACACTAGAACATTTGTTAAAAAAATATTTCAACTATTCAAAACTTGTTGCAAAATTCTCTATCCATTCAAAATTTCTTACCTCCCCTATGTAATGACGTAATAAGATATACAATTTGAGAGAAATTCGTGATGAACCCCCTATAATAGCCTACTATCCTCATGAATGATCTTACATTAGCTACATTTCTAGGAGTTCCCCGCTCCATGATAGCTCTTACCTTCTTTGGATCTACTATTATGCCTTCCTTGGAGACCACATGCCCCAAGTAATGTACCTATGTCTAAATAACATGAATTTCATGAGCTTAGCATCCAACTAATTCTCTCTCAACAGTATCAATGTTGTTGTTAAATGCTTGACATTCCCTTCCTCATTCTTAAAATATATCAAAATTTCATCAATGAATAAAATAACAAACATGTCCAGATACAATCACAATAGACTATTCATATAGCGCATAAAGGTAGCTAGATCATTATTCAAACCAAATGGAGCTACAACAAACTCATAATTCTCATAACTCGTCTGAAATTTTTTCTTGTAAATATTGTCTTCCTTGATGCTTACCTATTGATATTTGAATCTCAAATCAATCTTTGAGAAAACTATTTCCCCCTTTAACTGATCAAATAAGTCATCAATCCTTGACAACAAGTACCTGTTCTTGATGGTCACCTTGTTCAACTGCCCATAATCAATGCATAACCTCAAAGTGCCATATTTCTTCTTTATAAACAATATTGGTGCATCCCATGGTGATACACTTGGCCTAAGGTATCCCTTGTTAAGCATTTCATTCACCTGCAACTTCAGCTCTACCAACTCTAGAGTGATCATCCTGTATGGTACCTTTGATGCTATTGTTTCACCTAGTACCAACTCAATAGAAAAGTTTACTTCCCTTTGAGGTAGGAACTCTAAAATCTCTTCTGGAAACACATCCTAAAACTATTGCAAGATCGCGTACCTTCTCAATATGTCTTCATCCTCATACTACTTACCTTTATCACTAGAAATGTTCACTACAAATAACACACATCCTTTTCAATGATTGCGCTCTACTTGCATAGTTGTTACCATCATAACTAATGTTACTTTATTATTTCCCTGTAATATTCTCTAATCCCCATTGTCATCCAAGCACTGAGTGGATTTTTCATAACAATCTACTTTAGTCCTATGAAGGTATGGCCACTCTATGCATACTATATGAAACCAACAAGAATACATTAAGGTGTGTTGATGTAGGCATACCATTCATCTCAAATGCACAAGCTCTTACACAATGATGAACTCTCTTCTTGGTATCGGTAGCCAACTGCGCTAGCCAAGATTATTTTTGCACTTTTTAATTCGAATGATATTTATCCACCAAGTTAGGGTTAACATAGCTATAATTAGATCCAGGGTCAATCAAAATAAAAAAAAAAATTGATCACAGATACTATTGTCCATCTCAATGATAGATGCTTGATGATCTTCCTGCATGTTATCTAGCACTTCATAAATATGAGGAATTCTCTACGCAACATCCTGAACAATTTTTGCCTCCTGTGCACCATATATTTATGGCATACCACCCTAATTCTATGTATAATCCTTCCTAAGATGATCCTTACCACATGTCCAACACTCCAACATTCTGTACCCTCCCCTCTATTATGTTATTGTGTCCCATGTCCCTATCCAACTAGATTGAACTTATGCAGTGCAACATTGTCTTTTTCTTCTGCACTCTAAGGCCTTGTTCCTTTTACCTTCCATTTACCTTTTCTTTTATCTTTTCCTTTCAATCCTTGTTGATATTTTCGATTATTCTTTGACTTTTAATAACAATTCTTTAGTTTCCCAATAACTTCCTCAAGTGAATGAGGTTCACCCTACCCAATCTGATCTCTAAATGATAATCGAAATCCACTAACAAATATATGAAATTTAGCCTTTTCATCTTTAAGATATGGTACATACCTCAATAACCCCATGAACTTGGTTGTATACTCCTCCTCTTTCATCGACCCCATTTTAATCTCATATAATTACCTGGCTTTGTTGTAGTAGTACCTTTCTGACAAGTACTTCTTTCTAACGAGTCTTTTGAATTCATGCCAACTCAAATCCTCTACCTTGATGTGTCTGAGCTTTTTTACATATTACCACTAGATGTCTACTTTATTTTTCAGGCCGAAGACAACTGTTTTGTCCTTCATATTCATTTTCTACTCATGCATTTCAAAGAACATATTCATGTCATGTAACCAAGCCTCTACATGCTCTGACTTCTTCAACTCTCCATCAAAAGTAGGTGGCTTCACCTTCTTAAGCTCATTTGGAAAGTATCCCCTATTAGTCCTCCTGCAGGGGTAATAACAATGACGGTCATACTGCTTGTCAGAAGCAAAACTAGAATAGTACCTCTCTCAATCACCTCTCCTATATGGAGTATCCAAGAATCTACCATATTTGAGTGTTTCATCTCTATATTACCTATGACCATGTGGTGTAGGTAAATTATCGATGTGGACAAAGACAATCCCTCTAGCCTGAGAGAGCCAGTCTAGCCACAAACCAAAAATATAATGTAACCTCTTAGAATGCTAATCCGCTTGATGATGACCTTGCTTCCTTTCTCCAACTTGCTTTCATTTCTTTTCTTCAAATACCTGAAACAAATACACAAGAGACAATATCAAACTTGATAGCATACAATCGAATTCAATCTACTTAAAAAGTCTAGGAGTATTAAGCCAGTAAATGTAATATGACACTCAATATAGGAAATAAACCATTAGTTGTAGTAATATAAACTTCATAAAGAAATACAGCCAAAGCATTGACATTGCAAGTCTCCTCCAACATATCTAGGTTCCCAAACCTCCGCTAGCATCTCATGGTTAGCCTAGCAATGGAAGTTTAAGGATTTTTCCCTTTAGTTCCAAACCAAACCAAACACACTATTATCCCTTAAAAAACATAAACTAGAAGGCTAAAACCATAGATATATTGATGGTTATTCAAACTCTAAAAAATATTGGCTCAACTTGGAAAAGGAGGAGTTTATATAGCTTTGATGGAGTGGATATGGTTCCTCTCATGATGGGAGAGGGATTATCTCTTTGGTTTATTCCATCTTAGTAGGGGAAAGGAAACCAAAATGACTTTCATGGCTATATCCAGCCGAACCATTTACCAGACTTTCATTCGTGAAGCTTCTAGACCTAGAAGCTTTCACTCAATTTTTAAAAACTTGCCAAAAGAGGATCGGCGCGAGTGATGGAGGGCTCACTCGCGTCGTTCAGTGCTAGGCCTAGTTTCAAACTCTGCAAATTAGTGCAGGGAAGGAATTAAGCACTAGTGCCAGTCTTGGAAGCTAGGATTAAAGGAATATTCTTGAGAAATGATGCAAGACTAGAATGTTCTGCTCATGAAGAGGGATGTGAAGATAGGCTCTTCATGATGGGAAATCATGTAGGTTTCACTATATAGGTTCTTTGGGATCAAGGAATGGGGAGTACAGGGACAGTGAAAAAATGATATGTAAGAGATGACCCCTATAGCGTGAAGGCCGAACTAGAGTGAGGGGTGAAATTCTTTACAAGTAGATGTAGGGAACTAGAGGATGTTGTCGGAAAGTATGAAAGCACGCAAAGATACATATACATCACTATGAATTCTAATAAATGATGCATGAATCATGGTATGGATGCAACCATCCAGAGAAAGATCAAGTAAATGGATCCAAGGTATGGGCACAAGGTATGGTCACAACCATCCATTAATGAGGAGGATCACGTATAACAACTCATGGTATGGTCGTAGCCATCCATCTAAGAGAGACATGTATATCAGTATGACCATGTCACATCGTCTTGCAACCTGGACTTTTTTAATCTAAGCCTAGGGTCTTTTGCTCCAACACGAGCCAATCAATGTACAAATTATAACATGTGAATAAATGTGTCAACGTCCAACATGCTATAAATTCGATTGATTATGGTCAATGATGTCAACCATTAACAAACAAGAGAGAAACCAGTAGCAAAATCCATGAAATGTGAATAAGGAAATCAAATTGAACACCTATGAAATCACCCGATCCAAAGCCAATGATGTGAATTTGTCATCGAGTGTGAAGAACATGCCATTAGGGCATGCAAACTGTAAGGTACTGCAAGGCAGTCCCTCAGTCAACTAGCTAGATAATGAGATGAAGTCAACAGCAAGTGACCTTGTTGAAGGAGGGCCACAATGTATCCCACATCACAGACATGTGACAAAGGGATGTAATTATTATGGATGATATAAAGAATCAAGAATGAGTGTAACTACTGAAGGACAACTCTTCAACATATCATCGACACGACTCCGATGTTTGGCAACTTTTGGATGCATAGGATCGGAGGTCATGATGACGTGGAAGAGATTAAATGGAAGGAAAAAATGAATGAACCAACCTAGGATAGTCAATGATTAATTGAGGATATCCCAACCTGACATGAAGTAGAAAGTGTCATGTTGAAGAGTGAGTTGCCGACACAACTGATAGAATTTCCCATTTTCACCCACCATTTCTAGTAGGTACCCCAATTATTTTTTATCACAACCTTGAAGGGGATAGCATGTGCTTGCACTCTAAGTCCATTCTTCAGATGAATATGACCTTGTAAGATTAATGAGCCCTAGGAAGGAGAAGATTATTTCCATCATGGTGATGAATCAGATGTCGTTTAATGTTTTAATGAGTCTGGCAAAGGTATAACTTGATATCTTTTTCATGTTTAGAGAGTTTGAAAAAGACATGGAAAAGAAAACTATAAAAGGTCCCTTTTTGTACATTTGTGTCTCTCGAGCCCGAATAGGTAGAAAACGATACTTGAGAGAATCGCTTGACCATGCCAGTCAAGGAGTACCTTTTTCATAAGTATTTTATTCTAGCCCAAAAAGGGTAAACGTATACTCAGTAAACGTTGTTTCACAACCTTTAACAAGTTCAAAACAACAAGTGCTCGGCAATATTTGCGTGTTTAAAGAATCAAAAAAGAGTTGAAAGTGGACCCCCCATTTTTATTTTCTTTAACGAGTCAAAAAGGGAAAAATACTTAGTGATATTTCCATTTAACTTTTTTATGAGTTGAGAAAAGAGCTTAAGCATGACTCCAATACCATCATCAACAATCCATCACCTATTGTGGCACAAGAAGCAAACACATCATCCAATTTCTAAGGTAAAAATAGGCGAAAAATTGATTTTAATACCCTAAAATATCATGAAGAGTTAATTAAAAGCGAAAAAGTAAATCATTTTTTACCAGATACCATTTTTTACCTCTTTGCAGAAATTTTTACCCATTTGTGCCGTAAAACTTCATGAGTAGATTGCGGCAGATACATGAGGCCAATTGACAAACCATTAGTTGTAGGTAAGAGATGAGACGCTTAGCTTCATCTTCATACCTATTTTTCCTATTTTTAGCCATTTTTATGTTTTTTGAGGAGATTTTGGAAAAAACAATTCCGCCCTTAGTCGGCACGAGATCCAAGCTCGAGATCACGCCGATAGAGAGTTAAAAGTATAGGCACCTCAGCTATCACCACTACTATTTTTAAAAGAGTCCTGCTGACGTAGAGAGAAGAAAAAACTTGATTTTTTTCCCGATTTCCTTGCTTTAAATCTGCATTTTCTTAGTCAAGGATAGATGTTGACTTAAATCCATGGTGTTTGTAGGAAAATTACAGTGAAAAGATGGTTTATTGGAAAGAATGTGAGCATGAGGAAATTGATTGATAGGAATTGGTAGATCCAAACTGTCCAGATGCTCTAAGGAACTTTGATCTCCTCAAATTCTTCCTTACACTAGGCCTTAGGGCTCAATGTGAGTTGTTGCAATATTGGATCAGTCTGTGGGACATTGGATGGGAAGTCTTTGTGATCCATGACCAAGAGCTGGAGCTAGAGACTTCATAGATCTACTTCATCACTATACTTTCTCGGAGAGGGGAACCATAAAATATGTATGGGGTCAGGACCATTGGGGCAAGTGTGCACATGTTTCTGGCAGAACACTACCCAGAAGTGTTGAAATCAAAAAGTGGCAAGGTTGATATCATGACTATCAATTAACTTGTAATGAAAGTGCTTCTCTTAAACATAAACATAGTTGTTGGGGCTCATGCATTGCATGAGTTCAACAAGTCTAAGTTCCAGTACGCCATAGACTGTATGACGCCAACTGTCTTCAACTAGGCAGAAGCCATGAAGGTGAACATGAAGTGCTAGTTATGCAAATCCAAGGTAGGAAACCTCAGGAAATTCGGATATGGTTATGTCCTAGTGACCTTCTTTCTGGAATGGATCCCATTATTTCCCTATTAGCTGGCAGAGGTAAACCCCTCATTTCCATGAGATCCAAGGATGGTCTGTTGGATTGAACTGATGCTGAGAACCTTCGGGTGTCAGCATATGTCATACAAGCCCACCTTCTCTGTGTGGCTGAGGTGTCAGATGATCATCCTAGAGGATTGGCCATATAGCGGTACCACATCTGTGACGATCTTGACATGCCACTCCTAGAGGGAGAGGATTATGATGATGGAGGTAAGAAAAACAATTTTGATTTTTCTATTTTTTATTGTTTTTGAAATATATGTATTCGTGACATTTTGATTTTTTGTAATTATAAATGTAGGACCATAATGACCATCCAGGATGTCCTCAATTTCTAGGCATGTTGCTCGACAGTTTGATATCATTTCTTATCAGGGAGGAGTCGATAATGAGGAGGGGATCATACGAAACCTTGACAACCTAACCAGAGGCATCCCAGAGTATGCTTAGGTGGGTGACATACCATGCCAATATCAGTGGCACACAATGGGAGTGTCAGATCGAATTCGTTGATTACTAACTTGCATAGAATGAGCAATGACATGTTATCATGAGTAGCATGCCGAGAAGTCCATATTTTTATCATTTACAGTTTTGAGGCCTGCGAGCCACATATGTACTTGGAATAGATATATTATTTTTTGGGGTTTTGATTTATGACACTCAAAGATTATCGACATATATATATTCTTATTAATATGATACAATGTTTTGTTTTTCACATATTTTGCAAATGCCTATCTAACATATAATTAGCTAATGCATCTATTAATGTATTCATATGCCTAGGAATACGATGATATGTGATGTAATCAAAATTTATTTCCAAGAGACGAATATGCAAATACGTTCTCAATATTTGAGAGATTCTGATAGAATATTTCCCATTGATCTGAAGAACAACAAGCTATGAATCAAGGTTAACGACCATTTCCCGAATGTAAAGAGCAATGGATTTTGACAAAAATTCGATAACCGCACTATACTTAGCAATGTTATTAGTTGTTCGACCTAAACAAATACTTTGAAGATCAATCAACTCACCATGAGGGTCATAAATGACCCATGCCACGGATGATAGGTTTCAGGTACTACAAAAAGCACCATCAGTGAAACCAATATGAGGATTCATAGACATCTACAAAGCAAATGAGGACATAATAAGCAAGAAAGTTTCTTGAAAAACACACCAAACCACACTGCACAAAAATTAATAACACACTTATGTACAAAAGTAACCATGCAAGATGACTCCTGCATAACACTTTTTCAAGTACAACCCATTGGGGGCTTGTCCAAGGGGTTTCCCTCATAATCAATCAGCTCATAGGCCCCTTTTGGAAACACATGCTTAACAATATAGGGCCCATGCCACATAGGTTTGAATTTACCTGCCCCCAATTTATCATTATCTTGGTCATATAGCAAGACCAAATCGCCATCGGAAAAATCACTAGGAGAGACTGACTGATCAAAATGGGTTTTAACTCGCCTTTTCTGGGCTGCAATCAATAAAGCATCAAGATAGTGAATTTCATCTAGTAATTCCAATTACAAGAGAGACTCTTCTTGAGGTGAGGTTTTAGCAAGTAATTTTACAGTCATCTTGAGAGCGGTAATTTCACATTCAATCGGCAAAGTAGCTTCCAAACCATAGACTAACTAGAAAGGTGTGAATCTAGTTCTATCTTTGGTCAAGGTTTGGTAAGAACATAAAGCTCAAAAAACATGAGATGCCAATTTGATTTGTACATCCCAATGCTGTGCTAAAGCATCATAACCAAAACTTTGTTTACAGCTTCAACTTAGCCATTGGCCTGAGGGTAATACGGGGTTGGGCCATCATGATGCAAGCCTAACGTAGAAGTCAGCTTAGCCATCATGTAATCCTAAAAATGGGAGCCATGGTCTATGACAATGGATTGAGGAACTCTAAACCTAGAAATAACATGATTGAATAGAAATTTCACCATCGTTTTACTGTCAGCTGAATATGTGTGGATCTCTTTGGCCCATTTGGTGAAATAATCCATGAAAATGATAATATAACCATGCCCTCTTGCAGAACGAGGGTTACATGTCCTATAGTCAATGTCCCATTTGGGAAAGGGACCTAAAATAATAATGGGGTGAAGGTGAGCAAGTGGGGCACACATTTTCTGCTGATAAATCTAGTACTCATCGCATTTGCGAACAACAAGGATGCAGTCCTTAAAGATGGAGGGACATAAATAGCCAATGTGGAGTCTATTTTGAGTAGTACCATAGTGAGATAGATGACCACCAGATGCACGAGAATAGTATTCATTCAAGACTCTTTTAGCCTCATCAAGGGTTAGACATTGACGAAGAATTGAATCAACACCAACACTGTATCAAGTATCCCCAATGATGGGGCAAGGTTGGGATTGATGCCTAATGCGTCGGCAATCATCCGTGGTCAATGCAGACTGGAAGGTGGATGGTTGGAGATACATGATGATATCACCATACCAAGGATTGAGAGTGCTAATTAGAAAAATAATCTCATTCGGGAGATCCTCATCAGCACCAGCAGGAAGAGAGGTAGAGGGAAGAGAGCAAATCAGCTTAGTAAATACAAATGATTTCTTAAGTTTCATAGTAGTGAACACCAAATTGAATTCCTTGAGGATGACAATCCACTTGGAATACTTTCCCCCAAGTAACTCGCAAGTTAGAATGTAAGTCATTGGGTTACACTTGGAAATCACAATTGTAGAGGAGAATATAATGCTCAAAGTGTTGAACAACCTAAATGACAACCAGACCCAACTTCTCAACATGAGAATAACGCATCTCAGGATCAAGGAGATTGTGACTGAGGTAATAAATAAAAATTTTATGACCTTTGTCATCGTCTTGCACCAACACCATAGCGATGGTGCTAGATGCTTCAGCCAGATAGAGGAAATAATCACGATGATAGTTTGGAGGGTGCAGAAAAGGAGCATTAATGAAGACAATTTTTAATTCATCAAAATAGTTTTTGGTAGCCTCATCCCAAACAAATGGAGTTCCTTACTTAAGCAACCAGGTGGACCCTGAAGCTAGCTCAACATAGTTAGACACAAAACGATGAAGGAAATTTGATTTCCCTTGTAGACTCTGTAATTAATGCAATGAAGAGGGAGGGGGGTACTTTTACAATAGCCTTTACTTTAAGAGGATCAAGATGAATTCTTCTTTCGAAATAATAAAGCTGAGGAGTCATCTAGATTCAATGTAGAAGACACACTTATGTGGATTTAGCTAAATGTTATAGTGTCTAAAACAAAGAAATATTTGTCGAAGATGATTAGGATGGTCATGGCGCTTACATTAATGAGCAGAGAGATCATCCAAATAAGGCTGAATGATGTTTCTAATGTCATGGAAAGCATAAGACATCTCTCTTTCAAATGTAGCCGCAACATTCTTAAGGCCAAAAGGAAGCATTTTATACGCAAAAGTCTCACACGGACAAATAAAGGCATTCTTATCTTGATTAGCCAGTGCAATGTTTACCTAGTTGTAACTAGAA
The DNA here is from genome assembly GCA_000404065.3 of Pinus taeda. Lineage (NCBI taxonomy): Eukaryota > Viridiplantae > Streptophyta > Pinopsida > Pinales > Pinaceae > Pinus > Pinus taeda. Next base: position 346,430 of record APFE031559990.1, on the reverse strand, counting down.
AAATAGTCCATAAAGGAAAATATCTCACTCCCAACACATTCATCAATGATCTGGTCTATAAAAGGAGTGGCATAACTATATTTTGGATAGGCATAATTAAGGTCACGGTAATCAACGTAGACCCAAATGGTGTCTTGTTTCTTAGTCACCATTACCATATTGGGCAACTAATCTGTAAGAGTGACTGGATAAATGAATCTAGCTTTGAGAATCTTTTCAACTTCACCCTTAATGGTGGTCACTTTTCTAGGGTGCATTGGGAGAAGTCATTGGCGAATGGGCTTCACGTGAGAGTAAGTCAGAATTTAGTGCATGACTATACTTGGGTCAATGCCAGGCATTTCTTCATATGACCATGAAAAAACATCTCGAAACTTCTAAGAAAGATGATTATAAAGCTTGACCTCATCAAGAGAACAAGTTACCCCAATATGAACATTTTCAACGACACCAGGCTTAATAGAAATATCAATAGGCATCATTTGGGTAATATTTCCCATGTTCCCCTCGAACCAAACATCATGTGTCATGATCCGTGTTTGAATTGGTTGGTTCTAGAAATGAGAAGAGAACTTCTCAAGATAGGTAGACATGACCTCCAGGCTAGGCAAGAATGAGGAACAATGATGAGTATCATTCTGAGGTACTTCCTCCAAATACATAACTTCCATGATACTTTCATTAGTAAGAAATGTCTTAGTTAAGGGACCAGGAGAATCCGAAGAACCAAGCAATGGGAATTGAGAATACACATCAAGAGATGTACTCAAAATAGTATGATCAATGGATATTGAAGCTAAAGCTGAAACAATCTCTACATAATTAATTTCGCTGGGGCTTAATGGCATGACATCACACCATGTATTAACAAGATCAAGAGAGGGAATGACCTAAGGATTAGACTTGACTGAGATCATGTTGGCAGAGGAAACATGTGAAGGTGGGAGTGGAAAAATACCCATCGAGGCGAGATATTTAAAACATCCTTTGCCCACAGTCTCATAAGGAGAAGTGATGTGCTTCACATAAGGAACATTTCCATCTGTGGAGGAAGAGGCAAAGAAGGACTTGGTCGACCGTGACAATCTTTCCTTTTTGGGGAAAATGAATCACGTAGAAAAGAGAGGAGGCTACAACATGCATAGCATGGGTCCAACTTTGTCCAAGTAGAACATTGTAGTTAAGATTGGCATCATCAATATCTTCTTCAATGTTAACTATATTACCCTCCAAAGTAATGGCAAGGTTAGGAAGGACACTGAATGGTCGAGAATCGAGTCCATCAAAAACTTCTAGCATGTTACAGGGTTGATTCAAGGTAGGAGAACCAATTGCCTTCAAACAAGTGACAGACATGATGCAGGTATAAGAACCTTCATCAACAATGGTCCTATGAATGGTTTTCTCATTAATAATCACCTTAATGAGAAAGGAAATTTGATGAGGTAAGCGTGGAGTATAGTTTTCTAGATCAAAATAAATGAGATTAGAGTCAGTTGGATAAATACCTCCAATACCTAATAGCAATAATTTCCACTGAGAAGGACAACTTTGAATGAACCAAAGAGTAGACATAGCTAATGGTGCTTGAGCCAAATCCTCAACAATGTTGTAATGCTGAGTGGCTCAAGCGTTTGGAATGTACAAGGACTTTCGCAACACACATCAGGTAGGTAGTCGAATAACAGAATGAGGAATAGGTATCTCTATATGGAGAGGACTGAAACTTGATGGGATAGAGGAGGAAGGGGTACCTTCTTTCCCTTTCGCTACTATCAGAATAGGTGTTTAATAGTCTTTTGATCTGGTAGCCACATTTATAGGTCTACTCATCATGAACACTTGCGAACCTGAGGAAGTGGATTACTGAGGCTAGTCCACCATTTGGGTTTGCGTGGATGGAAAAGGCTCTTTTAGGACAGACGAGGTCCCTTTGAGTAAGAAACTAACTTCAAATCATTGGGGACAATATTTAGTGTAGTGGTCCTCCTCACAAATGAGGCATGAATACTTGGGCTTCCATTGAAAAGCATCACGAGCAAATGACTTAGGAGGGCCCTGTTTCAGGGAATCGGCTTTAGCCTTGCCTTTTACCTTCTTTTTACCTTTAGAGGATTTGTCCGCTGCAGTAGAATGGACAGCGTGAACCTTAGAGGTTTTACCAACATGAGTTGAATTTCGAGAGGGATCATTAGAAGCAGTGTTTGAGACCAACTTCTTCTTGGAAGAAGATTTTGCGAGGGTCTGGGACACTGAACCAATTACTACATCAACAAGACGTGTAGTCGGATACTTTGATGTTGTCACATTAGATGATGGTATGGGCGCATTGGGTAACATATCATATAACGTTCTAGATTGTGAGTAGACGAGGTATAATACTTGGCACATACGATGGCTTTTTCCTCGGTGACAGCCCTCCCCCCCCATACCAATGTCCTCAGAAATTTTGCTGACGAATTATTTAGTGAAACATTCTATCAACAACTGATAACCAATTTCAAACTTGATCAGGCAACGCTGACGCTGCCATTCATGGATGTGATAGTAGATATGGGTCGTAATTCTTTATTGAGTGATGTAAGCAGATGGGTTCCAATTTCATAGTGAATTAGAAACTGGAAATGTGTGATAAATGCCATAGTGAGTGTGTTAAAGTCATTGTAGGTACTTCGAGGCAATTAGATGTACCACTTGGATGCAATGCCTATGAGAGTTCATTGAAAAAGATGGAGACGAATGGAATCATCAATGTATGAATTGGAGGAGCACTAGAGGTGATATGTCATCATGTGGGCTTAAGGATCCTCCTTAGCTTTTCCCTCAAACTTTGGACAATCACTTAAGATCTTAGACAAAACTAGAGGCTACTATGGAAAATGAAGAATGGGATCATTCATGAGTTTAGAAAAATCTAGCAGCTCCAATGTGGCCAAGGATGGAAGTTGCGTATTAAAAGGAATTTGGGGCCTCTGAGGAGGCTCCAACTATAGGTCCCATCCTTGTTGGTAAGGATTTTTTACCCATAGTGGATTATTTTGTCCATATGGAATTTGACTTTTCCCCCACTGTAGGTTACCTTGCCCTTAGGGAGGATTCTAGGATGGGTAGCCTTCATACTATCCAGCCATAGGATGTTGATAAGAAACATATGGGTTAAAAGGTTTTTGAGTCTGTTGACCTTGGACATACAGATTTTGTACCTGCTACCCCTGGGCATAAGGGTTTTGAACCTACTACCCTTGGACATAAGGGTTTTTCACCTGTTGCCACTAGACATAAATATTTTTCACATGCTCCTCTTGGACATAAGTATTTTGCACCTATTTCCCTTGGACATAAGGATTCTACACCCGTTTCCCTTGGACATAAGGATTTTAGCCTTCTGCTACAGGACTTGACCTTGACCTTGACCTTGCAAAGGTTGACCCTGTTGATATGCGTACAAGGGTTGTTGTTGCCTAGGTTGACCTTGTTACTTCAAGGGCTGAACTTGCTACTATAAAGGTTGTCCCTGCAACTGTAGAGGTTAACCTTATGAGGACATAGGTTCAGAGGGTTGGTGATTAAGCTACATTTTCATCTGCATGGTTTATTGTGACTGTTGCAAGGGTTTCCCCTGCAGTTGTTGCAATTGTCCTTTCTGTTGCACTATATTCCCTTGTTGCTACAAGGATGGTTGTTGCTGCTGTGAAAGTTTCCCTTACTATTGCAAAATATGTCCTTGCTGCTGCAAGGGTACTTGGATAGCTCCTGGTGTGACACCATGAGGGTACTAAAAGTTCCCAAATTGGATCTGGCCATATCTGCCAGGCATGGCAGATGGACCAGACTAAACATAAGGTCCATCTTGAGGGATTTAAGACAGATTCACCATGGCTTGTGAACAATATGGGACATAAGGAGGTCAGTATTGAACTTGAGCCACATATGGCTAGTGGAAATGGATGTTACTTGACCCAGAAGGACCAATAGGGCTCTGCTACTTGTACTAGACATTACTTGATCCAATTGGACCAGTAAGGTTCAGAATGGCAATGAAAGAGGGCTAGTTCACTCCAACAGTGTGATTTTGTGAGCCGCTCACATTGGTTGTGCCATACATCAGGGAAATATTCGAGTTGTTCCCCCCAGGTGGTAGAATAGTCTGTCCACTCATTGGACGGGTCGAAGAACTTACTAGGAAAGAAGTCGATTCGGAAAGGTGGGTTGCACCAGAACTGAAGTGACTACAGTTTGCACAATATTCTGAGAAGTCAGGTTCTAAATGAACATACCTAAGGTAGGCATAGCACTAGATGACTAGATAGTGTTGTGATGTTACAACAAAGCACTAGCAGAACCCGACACCAGTTGAGCTAAAGAGGTATAATCATGAGGAAACTCAGGGTAAACACTGGTCGGAATGCTTCCACTCTAAGGGAAAGCTTCAGGAGTGAATGGATATCCCTTCTCATTAGCAATGTGAGGAGTGTGTGTAGCATAAACCTACGAGTGACCCGTAGAGGAGACTGGCATCTTGCCTTCTCATTCCATTTGTGGAAACAAATGACGACAGACAACCGAAGATGTTCGAGAGGACAATTCTAAAGGAGTACGAGGTTGATCATACAAACTATACAAATGTTGCAGTGATATCACAATAGGATCAAACAAAGGATTCGAACGATAAACAACCAGTCCTTATTGTCCTTTGAGAGTCGGCAGACTCTTGGGGGTCTGGCTGGGATTATCCAGAGATTCCAGGCCAAATTCGTAAACTGACCTAGTATCTGAGGGAGGAGGAGGGCAAGATGAAAAAGGTTGAATAATCAGAAAAATTGCAAGTTCACCACCTTGATTCTCTAGTGATTGTGGGAGTTCAAGAAGAGGCTCCTCAGATGATCTTTTAGACATAAGAGAGAAAGAGGAACTAGGCAAACCTGATGGTTCAACCACGATGACTTTGTTTCGAACAACAAGAAGAGAGAGATTAATTTCAAGGTTTCTTTAAAATTTATTAAAAGTATACTCATGATGTGGTCAAGAATAAGACTAACAAGAATGTAATGTGATCTTGGGCAAAAAAAGAAATTTAAGATGTTGAAACAAACTGGTGCCTTTTCTTGTTTTAAGAGTCAAGAATAAGGAAAAGATGACTCTATCACTTTTGGTTTGAATGAGCATGAAAGTACAAGTGCTCAATGATATTTTAGATTTAAATAGTCAAAAATACCATAATGACTATTTAGTAAAAATCTATGCAAAAGGATTTCCAAGTAACCATGAAGTGTAGAATATCTCCTGGTGAACCGACAAGTATAGGTAGGCAATCACCTCAGATGTTGTGTTTGGTGTATTATGTTTACAAGGCGATAGACTCGGCTTCCAACAGATAAAGGATTGCAAACCTAGTGGGGTCTCCCTTTATATACATGATGGTATGGGGAGGACAAGTCCGTACTAGCGCTTTCTAGTTCTGAAGCGAATGACATCTACTAGGTTTAAAGACATCGGAACATATCTCTAACCTAGACCTCTAGATATGAGCATTAAGTTTAAAATGCGCCTTAGGATAATTTAATACATTTTAAAGTTTATCTTGAAATTATGTGTCAGTTTTGAGGCCTTATCAATGTGAATCGAAAAAAACTCCTATATGGAGCTAAATGAGACAAAACCCTTTCATCTCTATGAATGTTTACACTAATGAGAGTAGATAAAAAAATCAATGCAAAAAACAAGTAATTCAAAGCAAGATGACTTCTGCTACTTCGCTTTTGAAAACATAATAATGATAATTCTTTCCACGTCCTATCTTTCCTATGAAATGCACTTCAAGTAATCCTTTCAACAGTAAATTAAGTTCATTTCTTTTCAAATGAAAATGATGATGAAAATCTAGTTTTCAATGATGCTACCTAATGCAACATATCAATTCAGCAGACTGGAATGATGTATTTTTCAATGGAATGATGAAATGAATATTTTACATAAGCACTGCAATGAAATTATTTCAAGCAATAAACATCAATCATATGTAAAACACAAAAGGGAGAACTCACTTCACACCAAGCATGCAAAGACTTATTCAAAACAAGGCAACCAATGTAATTTATGGCCGAAAAGAGATGTTTAATCAAAAGAAGAGAAAAAAAAACTTTTTAAACTTGTTGAATTGAAACCAAAGCAATAAGAGGACTAAAACACGAAATGCAAGGAGCTGTTAATAAACAACTTGACTTGCTGAGCACAACAAAAGTTGAATGAAAAATGACCTAGATTCCCCAGGGCCACAAACCATCCAAAGACTCAAAAAATCAAGTAAGCAAATCTCAAACCCAACAAGCAGACAAACCAGGCTAATGAAGCTTTCTAGCAAGGGAGAATAAAGGAAAACAAGGTAAGGGGAAGAAATTATGAGGGCAAGACACAATGGTTATGATTTAGGATGAACCTTGATCTTCACCTATAAGAATCGACGTGATTGCCTAACTAAAAGCAAGCCCCACAAACTGTTATGACACAATTGTTTAAGAGAAAATCGCACTGGTCAGCACAATTCTCAGAAAATAAAATGTGTTGATGAAGGATTTAAAAGAAAAAAAATCAAATATCAAAACTAGGCCTATCACTCTAAGTTTCAGACTCAAAGCAGTAAACCAAGAAAAGTAGAGAAAACCAAAGGGGAAGGATGATACTGCAAAATTTCACACAAACAATGAAATTAAAATCAAACAAAAGAGAGGGATGGTTCTCCACTGGAGTCACCAGTTTGTCACGTAGGTAAATTCTCGATGCAGTCAAAGACAATCCCTCTAGCCTGACACAACGGGCCTAACCACAAACAAACAATCTAATGTAAAATTCCTTAGATTACAATCGAATAAGAGGGCCTACCTCTTAGAACTTTAATCTACTTGATGATGACCTCGCTTCGTTGCTCTAGCTTCCCTTCGTTTCTTACTTCAAATACCTGAAAAAAATACACAAGAGACAACAACAAACATGATAGCATACACATTCAATCTAATTAAAAAGTCAAGGAGTCTTAAGCCATTAAATGCAATATGACACTTAATGTAGGAAATAAACCATTAGTTTTATTAATATAAACTTCAAAAGGAAATAAAACCAAAGCCTTGACGTTGCAGGTCTCCTACGACATATCCAGGTTCCCACACCTTTGCTAGCATCTCATGGTTAGCCTCAACAATGGAATTTTAAGGATTTTTCCCTTTAGTTCCAAACCAAACCAAACACACTATTTTCCCTTCAAAAACATAACCTAGAAGGCTAAAGCTATAGATATCTTGTTGGTTATTCAAGCTCCAAAAAAGACTAGTCTAGCTTGGAAAAGGAGGAGTTTATATAGCTTTGATGGAGGGGATATGGTTCCTCTTAATGTGGGAGAGGGCTTATCTCTTTGTTTTAGTCCGTCTTAATAGGGGAAAGGGGCCCAAACTTACTTTCTTGGCTCTATCCAGCCAAACCATTTACCAGGCTTTCGATCACGAAGCTTCTAGACCTAGAAGCTTTGACTCCATTTCTAAAACTAGGCTAGTGATGAAGGGCTTCTAGACGTGAGCGATGAAGGGTTTAGTCGCACCGTTCGATGCTAGGCCTGGTTTCAAACTATAGAAATCAGTGCACAGAAGGAATGAGCACTAGCACCGATGTTGAAAACTCATATTAAAGGAAGATTCTTAGGAAATGACGCAAGAGGGGAATGTTCTGCTCATGAAGAGGGACATAAAGGTAGGCTCTTCATGATGGGAAAGCATGTGGGGTTCACTGTAGAGGTCCTCTAGAATCGAGGAATGAGGAGTGTAGGGATAGTGAAAAAATGTTGTGTAACATACCACCATGAGACCAACTATGGTATGCCTCATTATTCCCATCCTCCTATCCATAGCTGATCTGGAGTGTCCCCTATGTCTACAATTTTGACAAAATCATAAGGATTCATGCACTGAGTTCTACTTGTTTCTTATTTTCTTGCATGATTCTATCATTGTCTACTTTACAAATCCTTATTTGTTCCTTCAAACTCCTCAATGTGTCTGCTAAGTCAAAAGAGTGCCCAACACCATGCTACTCATATGATTCATAGGGAGAATCTTTGTAGGCGACCATCTTGCTAGTCATCTCGATTTCTTCCTACAAGGCATACTATGTCAGCTAAATCAAATAATAAACAAACCAACGTACCTTAGTATAATTCGAGGAGGATATCTTATCTGCAAGACTGAACAAATTAGCACAATACACAGTCATGCACACACAGACACACACATATAAACATAATAAAATTGACATATAGTTATCATTCCAACCATTGTCGAGTTATTAATGCATGACCATACCGACCACATGTCATGACCTCATGCATGGTAGCTACAACCATATCTTTTTATACATAACAACATATGTATGACATGCATGCATACACATTACATACAAACATTGACATGAATAACTAGTGAATATCTTATAGACATTCACAACAATTACATTCAGCAATGACACCATCAAGTTTCAAATGGCGACATGACTAAAACAATACATAACACCATGTGTACACAACTCGCAAATAGACCACAAATATAAGAACACATATGCAATTGACGTGAATTCATGACCAACACACCGCCCATCTAGTCAAAGCGATGTACTATGCTCTGATACCACTCTGTAACAACCTCCTCCCACATCTACCCAAGTAACTAGCCAACCGGGATAAACATGTGATGAGAGGCTACTATGATATGACTCAATTTCCCATGTACTGTTAAGGAAGTGGAACCGACACAACACAACCAATATGACCTTCTACACATGTAACAAAACTCCTAGGGGCCATCAAACCCTTCCAGGTTACCAACCCCTGAGACAACCTGGCATTCTCATGCACTTAAGCCTCAATCGCTCCCTTAACAGGGGCATGCATTCAACTAGGACCCTCCATTTTCTCCCACGACAAGGCATGCATGCAACTATGGAATTTTCTAGGTAGTCCTATGTCAGCAACTCCATATTCTGTGACCCTTTTTAAGGGCCAAGACTCGGGCCACTTCCCAAAACTCCATGAAACTTATATAAATGAAAAATAACATCTAAAAAGTGATACATATGCAAATACTTGAACAAGGACTTGACAGGACCCCTACTACCCATGTTGGGCATTTCGTCAAACATGTCACAATTATGCATTCTACGGGTTTAAACAATAGATTTGAGCATAAGGGTCTTATACTTATCTTAGAATCATTAAGAAGCATTGGTTCCTTATAAAATTATTTGCATTATAATCTATTATGTCATTTATTCATTACTCATTTATTGACAAATAAAAACATGACGTCAACCATACATTGTCACTATCATAAAACATATTCATAACCAACATATAAACAACAGAAATAATGAGGATACAACAATCATATATGACACAAATGAACCAATACATTTACACATAAAATACCTAGGAAAGTAACTCTTGTTGATGAATACAAAATCAAAGCTGGTATGGTACTACCATGTTCTACCAAACCATAGATTGGTTAAGCCAAATCTCTCTTCATCCAATCACCCCTGTGCCATATTCCAAACATGAATGTGGGACTCATAACCAAAAGAAGAATCGAATGAGCATGGATGCCACTAGATTTCTCCACCTATGTTGTGAGGAATATTAATACCTCCTAGTCCATAGGCTTTATGACAACCCACAATTTGATTTAGGGGTCACAAGGCCATGATCAAGATACCACCCTCCAAGCTCTATCGTATATCCTGCCATTGATGAACAACAATTCCTAAGCCTGACCAAGGGAAACCACCTCTATTATTTACCATATATGTTTCCATTCACTAGTCGAGGATTTTGAGGCACACAATACATGGATTTACTGCAAGCCACATTCTAGTTGAGGGGTCACTAGGCCAATGTATTTATCGAAATCCACATTCTGGTCTAGGGATAACTAGGCCATCTATTTTTCCTTCTAGACATCCACATCAAAAAGCTTTAAATCCATCTGGCAATCCATCTCCACCAATGCATGAGAACCCATCACCTAAGGCTATCAAGAAATTGAAAGACATGGTTGAAAAAAAATATCACACCTGGCAATATCCATGACAATCACAGCAAGAGAACCAAGAACACACATGTATAACCATGCATGCCAAATCTAGCAAGTAAATCACACATGAAAATGAATACCTGCGAGTAAACTCGGTGTAGTTGGTTGATTCTCCTCTTACTTTCTTGATATTTTCTTCCTCTTTTCCTTCTTTTCCATTCTTGATTCAATGCCTAAGTGCTCCAATAAAACTTTGTCGAAGGGTTTGTGAGAGAGAGAATAGAGGGAGAGCTCCAAAATTAAACTTACAAAATGTAACAACTAATCCTCATAATAATTTTTATTAATGTGGCTTTTGTTTTCTTCATTTTTCCAGCCTTTTCCTTAATTTGCCTCCTCAGATGCAACCTATGACATTTCACCTTCCCTTTCTCCTGATTTCCATTATTTTCATACATAGATTGACAAAAATTCCATTTTTCCTTTCCAAAGACTTTAGAATTACCTTTGCCAATTTCCTTAAACAAAATAAACAAAATTAACACCCACACTAGGATTTTTTTCACAACATTCAACTTGGAATAAGTGTCCCATAACCGTTGTTATTATTTTGCCTTTATTAACTTTTATTTACATGGAATTTTTATCAGGGCTATCACATTCCAACTTCTTTACCTCCTTATACTTAGGAAACTTTTGTCATCTCAAAACTAGTTCCTACCCTTTATACCACTCATTCCTATAAGAAAATATTCCTTTGTGTTATTCTTACACTCGTTAAACCTTGAAAGGAAACATGTATCATTTTATCTATATTTTGAACTCATGAAAACTAAATGAAAAATGAACTATTTAACTTACTTGTCTTCACTTTCATGCTCATTATACTATGAAGGAGACAAAAAAGATGAAAAAGGGAAGGGATTTTACTTGATTTATTATTCAAAATGGTAACGTAAGTTGCATAAGCCTTAAACATGGTACCTATTTGATTCATTTTCTCACATCTAAGTTTTAGCTTGCTTAAGAGTCATAATATATGTATGAGCCACTACTCCTCCAACTAGATCCTCTTCTAGTCACTATGGAGCATGCTTCAATGCCTCATGTGTTGTTTCATGATATCATGTGGTGCACAATAGTCATTATTGCCAAGTCAGTTTTTTGTTGTGTGATTTTATGTTCAAATGAAGTCTTAGTATGAGTCAATTATTTATAGTCCATGTTTACCTTTTAATGTAGGCCATCCTGATGTGGGAGTAGTTTCTCATAATTATTTTCTCAAAATTTCATTTGGGCATTCTAGCTAACAAGTCAAGTAATATGAACTTGGGTTTCTCTCATTAAGGTGGAGTGGAAACACGAATATAACACTTACTCCCTTTTTCAGTTGTATATTTTGTAACGCATTTCTGCCATGAGTTTCTCTTCTAACCCACACATTATGGATCATTTGTTGAAACCCTATTTGTCACTCCATTATAGTCAAAGAAACACAAGTTCAACTTACCTTAGCTGCTAGACAAAATGCATCTGCTTTCACCCTTGATTTTACTATGTGGATCTTATAAGGGAATTATTTAATGTTAAAATTGTAAAATTACATAATTGAGTAATTTATCATAGTATTTTGTCACAATTTCATAATTATGAGACAATAATTATTTCATAATGGAGATAATTGAGAAGAAGCCCATAATTAAGAAAAAGGTTCTAGAGTTTTCTTATTCCCAAGGAGATTTAATTGGCCTATTTGTGTATCAGTTGGCTAGGGGTCCATTATTGTAAGAAGTTTACTAACTTGTTAAGACACTAAGTGTCTAGATACATTCTTCAAGATGATATAATGAATCTATATAATCTCACCCTATCAAGAAGGAAAGGGCTATATCCATTTTAGATCCAACTAGATCTAACTAAATCAATTTAGAGAAATTTAGATCCAAATCTAAATCCATTTAAATCTAGTTACATCCAAAACTAGTGTGTATACTATTACATGAGAGCCCTATTCATTTGGGAGACCCTCCTCCAAGGAGGAGAAAATAAGGTTTCTAGCTAAAGAGGAGAATGTTGTCATGCCTAAATTATATCATTTGATTTATTAATGAAATCTTGTGATTCCCTTTCTCTACATGTTATGCATCTCATGTGTATGCTTATGTTTTTTTCATGTTAATTTTCCTTCAATAGAAGGAAATTTCTCTTTGCTTTGTTGTGTATGTGTGTAGATCTATTGAATTACGATGGCAAGGTGCATGATAGTCATGTGCATGTAGGTTTAAAGCATATGGAAGAAGATTCAAGGGTTTATGTGTGTTTATTTTAATCATTTCTTCCAGATTATATGCATGATTATAAAGAATGTTAAGGAATTTTATTGATCTATTTTCATTGATCTCTTTGGACATTGATTGCACACACATCTATTTGATGATCCAAGAGAAATAATTACAGAGCAATAACCCCTTGTGATTGTGGAATTTCAACCACAACACTTATTTCTTGCTATGTTTGGTAATTATAATCAATAATTGATTAGTTCTACAGTGAGCTTCATTATTTTTCCTTGTGGTTGTAGAAATTTAGTCACAACGCATATTTATTTCTATGTTTGGTAGTTATAAGCTATAATTGATTAGTTATACACTCAATTTCATTAATTTTCCTTTATTTTATCTCTCATTCACCACAAGTTATTGATTTTTTTTTTTTTAATTATAAAGAGAAAATAATTCGCTTTGGTTAGATAAATTCAATTAAACTCTCTTAAGAGATTCTTGTATTTCTCTTTTTATAAGTATCCTTCTCCCATTGGAGCTAGGTCAAACACTTTCTGATGTCATTAAAAAAGAGGGCTTATGCTTCTTTTAAACTATATGAAGTATTATTCAATTTTAGCGATCTGGTTTCCTAGATTGAAACACCACTTCTTTATGCCAAGTGAAAAATGAAAATTGAACATTCCGAGAGAAAAATTTTGAACATTAAGAGGATATTAAATTTCATTAGCCATGTTTATGTGGATGATTAATGAAATACTAATCAAATCAAATTTAAAATATTATTGAATTAAATTTTTTAATGTACTTTGATCGCTATTAAAGCTTATATATATTAGTTTTTACATAACCAACTTAGATCCATCTAACATTGGATCTACCATGCGCCAAGAGGGATCAAATCTCTCAAGGTGCAAACCTTTCCTCACGTTATACACTCCAAAAGAAAGATTTGCACGTTGTGGGATTTGATCCCTCTAGGTGCATGAAAGATCCGGTGTTAGATGGATCTAAACTGGTTTTAATAATTTACAACTTGAATATTAACAACATCTAATCCATTTAATGCAAGAAATCAAAGAGGATTAGAAAACAATATCCATACTAAAATCAATGCATCTAATGGAAGCAATGAAATAAGCCTAGAAATCAACATCCACATTGAAATCCAAGCATCTTGTGCAAGAAATCAAATATAACTAGAAATCGTCTATGTTGAAATTAATGTATCTAGTGAAAGTAATCAAATAGGATTAAAAATCACCATATACACTAAAATCATTGCATCTAGAGCAAGTAATCAAATAGGAGTAGAAATCACCATCTACTCTGAAATCATTGCATCTAGAGAAAACAATCAAATATGATTAGAAATAAACATCTACATTGAAATCAATTCATCTAGTGCAAACAATCAAATAGGATTAGAAATCATCATCTACACTAAAATCAACTCATCTAGTGAAAGTAATAAAATGGGATTAGAAATCATCATCTGCACTGAAATCAATGCATCTAGTGCAAGAAAATTCTTCCATCTCTCCCCCCTCCATCTATATCTATATCTCCCTCCATCTCCCCTTCTTTGTCTGTCTATCATAGCCCCCCAAACACACTCGCTCTCTTTCTCTCCATATCTATCTATCTCTCCCTTCCTCTCTTTATCTCTCTCTTCTTCCCTCTCTTCACCTCCCATTTATATGTCTATCTCCCTCTACCTCTCCTTTGTCTCGTCTATATCACCCTCAAAACATACACAGTCTTTCTCCATATCTATCTATCTCTGCATCCCTCCTCATCTCCCTATCCATCTCTCTTCCACTTCTCCCGCTCTCTCCCTCTTCTATCTTTCTCCATTCTTGTTTTGTTATCTCCCTCTCTCTATCTCCATTATCACTCCCCCCTCTCCCTCTATCTCCCTTATCACTCCCCCCTCTCCCTCTTCCTCTCTCTCTCTCTCCCAATCTCTCCCACCTTTGTTTGTCTCCTCCCAATATGTTACCGGGAATAGTGTCCACCTAGAACTGTTATTCCCACTAAGACTGGTAGCTATCTTAGAAACAAACAAGTTAAAACTGCTTTCATTTTCCTTCATGAAAAATAGACAAGAGGGGAACAGAGGACACCAACCTTTGTCTTGCGCTTGGTTCCTTGCTTGGTTCCTCTCCTTCTCAATAGATCCTTGCCACTCCTTCTTTGTCTACACATCTTCAAAGAGAACCTGTGGAATCAAAGCAGCATATAATACTATAAAAAAACAAAGATCTATATTCATAAACAACACAAGACCAGATATGTATTAACCGCACCAATGCATATACAATCAAACATACACGAATGTGGAGGAAAACATGGATAGCTTTATTAATATCAAGAATAGCAAGAGGATTACTACCAATTGTTCTGACCCAGCATCATCCTCCAACAAGAAAACCCTTCTTCATCTCAAGTAAAGCTTAGATCACCCAACACTATGATGTTACAGCAGAAAATGAACAACACTTCTCTACAAGATACAAGATTCCAGCCTCTGGATCTCTGTGATGAGGGATCCATATATAGATGATTATAGGGGGTTGAGTCAGCTTTTGGGATTTTGATTAGTGTCCTCTCTCTAATAGTTCTTGATTCAACTTAGAGATTGATGATCTCTTACTCATCCCTGGTCGAAATCAGAGAGGCAAGTTTGAGAGGGGAAGTTTCTGGAAGATTCTATGATCTTCCACCTCGCAAACTGTCTCTGCCATTTGTCCATTATCACCCATCACACCGTACAGAGGGGCCATCCAGTATGCATCGCACCCTTTACACTGGGAATGTGATATGCATCACACCCTCTGCACTAGGCATTCAGTATGGTCTAGTTTTGAACATTTCTAAGCAGTTTTCTGTGGAGAACTTCTGGGAGATGATGTAATTAGTTGATCTTGTTCCTTTAGGTAGTGAAGCAATGCTTTTATGGACTTAGGAGCCCTCAGTTTATGGACATTTATGATTGGGGTTGCAGTGCCCAAAAATTTCTATAGCAGTTGCCCCCAAAAGCATGAGGTCGTTAATATTTTGATGTCGGGTGAAACGCTTTACCATGAGGATCCGATGTTTTTTCGAGCTGTGAGGCGACCTGTAATAAGATACAATACAATACATTATCTTCATAATATTTTTCATGATCTAGTTGAGGTAGGAATTCCCATGCTCATCTTTATAAATTCACTTTCATGTACATAGGACAGAAAACTGTATGTTTAGCAGACTGATGATTCAGACAGAGTCATCATCCTTTGATTTGGATGATCATCTATTCGGAAATTATTTACATTTGATGTCTTTATATTCCTAAATATATCACAACCTGGATGGATGAAACTAGATACGAGGTTTTCAAAACTCGTTCCATCTTCACTCGGAGAACAAGTTGATCCATGTGAAAAATGTTCTAGAGTCGAACATGGAAAGACATCGCCTGATTACCAGCCAATGATGTAAGCTGTTAATAGGCACGAGAGGAGTCACCAATAATGTCAATGATCCTCAAGGTACTACAGTACAATTCATGTGGTGTGAAAAAGGGACTTGGTGTCGAACACCACGCAAAATCTTCCAGTCAAAGGCCGTTGATGCAAACTTGTCACCGAAAGTGAGAAACTTGCCATTGAGGCATGCAAGCTTCAAAGTACTAAAAGGGGTTGTTCCTAAGTCAACTTCTCTGATAATGAGCTGATGTCGACAAGAAGTGACCCGTCGTAGGAGGGCCTTAATGAATCCCACATCTACAACACGGAACGGAGAAAATGATTTTGGAGGTGAAAACGATCTGATGATATAGGGTTGAGAGTGGCAATCATGAAAGAATGGAGGGTGAATGTATTGCAGTGGATGAGACACAGGTGAATTCTCTAAGCGACTTCTCTTCAACATATCGGCTACATTGATGATGGATTGGTAGAGTTAGCCCCAAAGATGGATGGTGTGATGAACCAATGGTGATATGACCAGTGAATGGAAAAACCAAACTCGACTCGGATGCGGAGAGAAAGTGTCATGTTCAAGAGCGACTTGCTACCAATAAAGTTTCTTCAAGTTTTCTTCCCAATTTTCCCCAATCATTGGCGACTAGTACCTCTTTATTTTTGTCAAGCTTGAGGAGGATAACATATGCTTGTTCTATAATTCGCCCTTTGGGCGAACCTGTTGCTATGTTTTAATGAGCCTAGCGATAGTGAAACTTGTTCTCGTCCATCTGGACAAGTTTGTCGCTATTAGGTTTTAACAAGTTTAACGGCAAAGATAATTTGATCCTTTTCAATTTTAGAGAGTCTGAAATGGACAGAAAGGAAAATCCAATGATTCTTTTTCGTCATATAATCGCTTAAGTCCGAAAAAGTGTAAAATAATACGAAAGGGATGAATTTTCGATAGTTTTAATGAGCTGAACAAGACAAGCACTCGATGTTTTTGTGTAATAATCCCTCAAGTCGAAAAAGATTAAAATCTAGAGGAAGGATAGCACTTCTGATGACTTTAACGAGCCGAAGAGGCCAATCGCTCGGCAATCTTTTCATATTTTATGAGTCAGTTGAAAAGAGCTTATAGGAGACTCGTTTTCCGAGGAACGAGTGATGATTTTAGGTAGCGGCTAATTCCAGGTAAGGTTTGGAATTTTCTAATCATGACAGTGTCACAAGGATGGCTGGTAAACAATCAAATGGAGGTGAATGATCGGCTAAAACAAAGTGGAGGTGACGATGAGAACATGACCAAGGCTCAAAAGTTGATAATAATGCATTCGCAATGGCTATTTACAGGGGATCGGTTCATTTTTTAATGAGCTTAAACTCTGGGGGAAAGATTTTCTCATTTCTTATGTTTATTTTTAATGAACTTGAATTTCGCGTTAAAACTACTTGTGCGAGTCATATAATAAGGATATCTCATCTAAGATGCCATTTTTTATGGAGTTTACACCTTTTAAAGATTTTCCCTAGATCCTTTCTTTATGCAAGCTAGGACACGACCAATCCTATGAGTTTAAAGGGTTAGAAGACCTACAAATTTAAAAAATAAATGGTCGCTCTTCGCTTGCATGCAAAAAGGTTTGCATGCCCCCAGGTATAATGAAAAATTTTCAGGTTACCATACAGAAGCTCTTACTTTTTCAAGATAGTTTCCATCCACGTCGTAGATAGAAACACTTCCTGGCTTAGTCCATTTCGACCAGGATGGTTCTAAATCCTAACCTTCTAACCTTGACGAGGAAATCTTATTCTAGTCTAACTCACTTTTCCTGTAGGATAGGTGTCGGACCAGTCATCTTCCTCCGCGGAAACCTACTTTATACCTAGAGTTTCCCTACCGAAGCAGGCCAGGGTGCATGCCCCCTGGGTTTCAGCCATATCCTCCCAAATCACTCGTGCTCATCAGGTGGACAGACTGGAGATTGATGAAACATTCCTTGCATGAAAAGACCATTTAGAGATGGAATTTGACTATTTGGTATGTGTGAACCGGGGAATGACAGTTGGTCTATGAGCTTGACCACTCTGCCTTCATGCGGAAAACACATTACTCTAAAGAGTGAGGAGATGACAACTCCCATGCAATAAATATAGTCATGCCAAGGAGTAGATTATAATATAGGGGTCCTTGGACTACCATAAAGTTCATGTGAACGGTTTTCCTTCTCAAAGTAATGGGCACAATGGGAAGGATCCCTAACGGTCGACTGGTTCCTTTGTCAAAGCCTGTCAGATTTCTCATTTCAAGCAGAAGCAATGGCGAACCAAGCGCTTTCCAAGTAGTTGAGGAAAGGATACTCACAGAAGCCCCTTCATCTATGATGGTACTAGCCATGAGCATTCTGTAAGCTTGTACAATGATTCAGAATGGTACACTAGCTGGTAAACAGGGTCTGCCTAGTAGATTCCAATTGAAGGAAACGACTAGGTTGCTTGGAGGTGGGACCGAATAGACAGCCGGATACGACTCTGATGAACTTCCTTCCTGCGGTAAAGGAATGGGTAGACTGCCCCCAAGTTCATCTAAGTCTGTGTTTACGAAAATAATTTGAATGGTGTCGTTCTCTTTCTCTTTAGTGATGGTATCACTTGAAGATGATCCCTCTGAAGGCAAGACCGGGTCCACTGCCACCTCGACCTTTTGACTTTCGTCAAGCATGGATTTAAAGGGTTCATTTTCAATGATAGATGCTTTGATCGACCACAACGGCATGTTGATCGGATTTTCAACTAGTGGTGGACTTGGCAACAGTTTCTTGTATCCAGGAGGGAGCCGTAGCGATGAAGCAGATGGTCATCCAAAACTCTTTTGGCTTCATCTAGGAAGGGACAATAGTGGATGGCATGATCGCCTTCACATAGCTTACAAGGAAATTTGCGATTCCTTTTTCGTCCAAATACTTCGCTTTCACTGGTTGACGGTGTACTTTCAACATGATCATCAGATGTTGACGACACCAGATTGTGAAAACGAGAAGACCAATCCCTTAAGATCTAAGGGATGCAAGGACAATCTCAATGATAGTGATCTCCTTTGCAAATGACACATGGAGATTTAGGTTTAGACAGTGCGGTGTGAGGATTTTTGCTAGATGACACATGGTTGCCCCCTTTTTCTTTTGGCTCCTTCTTCTTGTTTTCCTTTTTCTCTTTCCACTTCTTCTTCTTCGCAGTTACTTGATCTTTAGCTTTACGAGCTTCATCAAGTGACGAGGAAGAAGGAGAGGGAGAAATGGACGAAGTGGAAGGTTGGGGGGTAACTCTAGTAACACCTAGTTGCTGACTTGACTGTTCAGGAATTATGGTATTCTGAATGATAGAGGTAGAGAAGAGCGATATGGGAAAACCAATCGTCAACCCTGGAAGTGACAATGTGGCCATATGGGGTGCACCAACATCTCCCTAAGAGGACAAAGGACTAGGATTTCCTCCAAGGGGAAATCCTTGGTTGGTAGACTCCATTTTTCTCAACCTAAAGACCAACGAGGGAACTTGTGATGTTATTTCTATTAAATTAAATTTTAGACGCTTTGACACAACTTGTTTTTTCAATTTTTAAGAGTCAAGAAAAAACAAAATATGACTCTAGTCGCCTTCGATTTTTAATGAGCCTGAAGTGACAGGTGCTCAGATGGACCTTTTCCTTTAAGGAGTCTGAAAAGGAATGAAAGAGACT